>JASPKZ010004947.1:0-25000 GCA_030220185.1 Diploptera punctata
TAACATGGCCGCAAGTACGTATTTATTGTTTTATATTGTTTCAAATAAGGTTCAGTTCATTTAAAATGCAGTAATTTGTTTCGTATAATGTATATTACCTTTTGGATATTTTTTATATATACATTTACGTAGTATACATACAGGGCAGTGTTCCCGCACGTGTGTATAAATGTAATATTACAGTATAATTATTTTGGTTGGCAACCCCGAAATGAAGGAAGCTGAACTTTCAATTATGGTCGTCATTCCAGTAAGTACACAAAACGCACTATCGCGCAAAAAAAAGTTATTTTCATTAAAGGGCTTAAATACAATGCGCCTATATGAAGATTCGATACAAAAATTATACCATAAAACCTACTTTTACACGCTTTATATTAGCTTGACCTGTATTTATCTGTCTGTAACGTAATCTTTTAACACGATTTTCACCCACTTAAAATCATTGGATCGACTTTAAACTTTGTATACTTGTAGAGGACCCGTGACAATACAATCATTTCATATTTTGTTTCTAAAATCCTGGCCAGAATCGTCAGATAATCAAAAAAAAGTGTCTTTGTATCTATGTAACGGAATTTTTGAACACGATTTTCACCCACTTAGAAACATTGGATCGACTTGAAACTTTGTATACTTGTAAAGAACTCGTGACAATACAATAATTTCATATTTTGTTTCTAAAATCCTGGCCAGAATCATCAGAAAATATAAAAAAAAAAATTAAAACTGGTATAATAGGTTGCGAACTTCTCGACTTTTTAGTCAATCGTTGTAAGAGCTCTGTTGATAGAGCGGTGAACTCTAATGGTATATAATTTCAGTAATCCATAGGTCGCTGGTTCAAATCCGGCTGGGATATTTTTTTAGAAGAGTATTACTTTTAGCTCATACTACAATAGTATCGAATTTAAAGATATTTACATTATTATCTTATTCTGTAAAATATTAAAACTAAAAAATAAAAAATAAATAATAGTTTTAAAAAACTAAAACAACACGCTTTATTAGAAAACCGAACTAAAAAAATGAAAAATCATTTTAATTTCCAACACGCTTGGGATAAATAATTTTACCATCAAAAGCGTGGGGTGCTTTTTATGATTTTTACGTTTTCTTCTTAGAGACTTTACTTTTACCAATATATGTTTATTATCAAACATATTATTTGATAAAGAGCACCCCATGCTTTTGATGGTAAAATTATTTATCCCAAGCGTGTTGGAAATTAAAATGATTTTTCATTTTTCAGTTCAGTTTTCTAATAAAGCGTGTTGTTTTAGTTTTTTAAAACTATTATTTATTTTATTTTTAACATAATAAGTGTTTGTCTAATTTAAATAATACAAACATGATAATCGACTCTGGAAGGTTGATTAAGACCTTCAAACTTCGTATAGTGAAGCTCTTATTTCTATAACACTTTTTGCGAAATATACTAATAAAAATGCAAAAAAAAAAATATTCGGCTCATTTCAGGAGACATTAACATTTTTTCTGCAAAAAATCTTACTGAAAAAAGAATTTCCAATTGAAGGTATCGAGGCAAAAGCCTGCTAACCTCATTTAATTTTTACTCAACAGAATATTTTCTGAGGTCAAAATGGATATTTAGAAATAAAAAATAAATGTGATATCTTGCTTATGGTTAAATAACATCCAATCTATATCTATATCTAGAAGCATTAAGAAATAAAAAAATCTGATATATATATATAGGCCTATATATATATATATATAGTTTAAAACGATATAACTGAAAATTATGAAAATGAGGGTTAGCAGAATTTTGCCCGACCCTTTCAATTTTAGAAAAGTAAGGATCTTGCGCAATCTTCTGATATGAAAGTTCTCTTGCCAGTTAACAATGAGTAGAGCGGAAAGTTATGGTATATCCGCGAGCTTACTTGGAATTAGTGGGTTTTATGGAAACATAACAGTTGGTCCTTCCAGGATAATGTAGGACGCCAATTTTATTTCCTATTATGTGAAAAATGAATTGTTATTCTTTTACTTGTCCGGAAAAATAAAATTTATAAATTTTATTTTATGTAATGTAAAAGGGGGAAAATATATATTCTATGATTTGTCAAGTTTCCAAACTAAAACTGCATATTCATTTACAAAATTATTAATAAGTTTAGAAATAAACCTCACATATATAGCTTTATATTTGAGGGGGTCCCAGCAAGAAAGTGCGAAGCCACATTTTCTTGATTCTGAGATAAAGTAATTTGAACATATGATCAAATCCTTAAATAAGAGACTTATTAAATTTTGATTATAGAGATGAAATGTGTTTTTATAATTTGTTTTTATTCAAATAGTGACATATATTATAAACATTTTTCTTTTTTAGATCCAAAAAGTTATATTTAAAAATATGTTGTTGTGTGGCTTGACACCATCTTGTCCAAAAATTTCACAAAATATGTGGAATAAATTTTTTCAACATAAGAAATGTTTACAATTAATTATATTTGTCCTATTTAATAAAAAGAAGTAATAATGACAAATGAAGGAAATTTTGAGGAAGTGGCTGAATTCAAATACCTAGGAACAATAATCACAAATAGGAATGAGATGAACAAAGAAATTAAACATAGGCTCAATTCTGGAAATGCATGGTATTATGCATTGCAGAGACTCTTGATGTCCCAACTCCTTTCAAAAAACGGTAAACTGAAAATATATAAAACTATTATTCTACCAGTTATATTATATGGGTGCGAAACATGGACTCTTACTTTAAGAGAGGAAAGGAGATTACGAGTATTTGAGAATAAAGTTCTTAGGAAAATTTTTGGACCAAAGAGAGATGAACACACAGGTGAATGGAGAAGACTACATAACAATGAACTACATGGTCTTTATAGACCAGTTAAGCCAGATATAATAAGAACAGTTAAGTCTCGTAGACTGCGATGGGCAGGACATGTTGCACGTATGGGGAATGAAAGACTTGCATGGAGGCTTCTTGTGGGAAAGCCAGAGGGAAAACGCCCAGTTGGTAGACCAAGAATGAGGTGGGAGAATAACATTAATTATGATTTGAGGGAAGTAGATTATACAGGGAATGATTGGAAAGCATTAGCTCAGGATAGGGATGTATGGAGAGCTTATGTCCGTGCGGCCATGAACCTACGGGTTCGATAGTGCCAGTGAGTAAGTAAGTAATATATGTTTCACAAAACATAAACAATGCCCTAAAAATCCGTCATCATATATTCCACCATTTTCAAATAAGTTGAATAAATAGTACGAGTAATATGAGATTATTATTATTTGCCTTATTTAATCAAATCAAATAATATACGTTTCAGAAAAATTAAACAATGTCCTAAAATAAGTATTCCACATCATTTACCCGATAACTTTAAACATCACCTGGTATCAAGTTCATGTAAGAGCCATGATAGAGGGGACATTCTCCATCACATCTGTAAGTGTGCTTATTTTTATCTTAAGTGGTCTTACATTTTTCTGCTTTAGAGTCATTGTGCTTGTTTCCTTTCTTTCTGGAAGAAACCTCTTCAAACTCCATCCATCCATAGTAATTCTGCCCGAAGGCAGGTCCTTCACTGCAATCATAGCATTTTCATGCTATGTTTGCAGCTTTACTAGGGAATTGTGTAGGTGTGGTAGCTTCCCGTTGCTTTCCACACCGGTGAAGGATGATGATGATAATGATAAGAATGATGATGATAAAGATGGCTATATGATTTCGGGGACCATTTGGGCCTTAAAGTTTTCCTGACATTTGTCTTAGAGGTGAGGAAAAACCCCGATAAAAACCTCAACCAGAAAAACTGCCCCGACCGGTGATCGAACCCGGGCCCGCTGCGTGACAAGGCAGCACGCTACCTCGAGACCACAGCGGTGGACTCAAACTCAATATTCGTCCTTTTTTTTTTTTAAATTCACTGACCCTTGGTTTGGTATTTTCAAATCCTAAGTATATAGTTTCTGAGAATCTGAGCTCCACACCACTAATACACACTTTCTTATTAGTTTTAATTAGCCCACTTTTGTCCGTGGCCGTGGCGTAGTCGGTAGAGTCTCTACCTTCCACTCCGGCGACCCGGGTTAGATTTCCGGCGGGGTGGGGATTTAAAAAAATCTCCATTTTGGGTCTGGGTGTGTGTATTGTCCCTAATGCTCAACTGACTGCACATTTCCTATAAAAACACCTTTTAAAGCTGTTATATCGAAAAATCCACCGCTGTGGTCTCGAGGTAGCGTGCTGCCTTGTCACGCAGCGGGCCCGGGTTCGATCCCCGGTCGGGGCAGTTTTTCTGGGTGAGGTTTTTATCGGGGTTTTTCCTCACCTGAAAGACAAATGTCAGGAAAACTTTAAGGCCCAAACGGTCCCCGAAATCATATGGCATCATCATCATTAATCATCATCATCATTAATCATCATTATCATTATCATCATTATCATCCTTCACCGGTGTGGAAAGCAACGGGAAGCTACCACACCTACAATTCCCTAGTAAAGCTGCAAGAATAGCATGAAAATGCTATGATTGCAGTGAAGGACCTGCCTTCGGGCAGAATTACCATGGATGGATGGATATCGAAAAAGTCAGTGCTTTCCATTTCGACTACATAAAACTTGTGCTTACGACCAGAAGACTATTATTTCTCTCCAATTGGATGAAGAGCATATATTCGGTTGTCCGTCTGATATTTTTCAATTCTAGCAAAACCTCTATCAGACGGTAAGTATGGGTGTCCTGAAATTAGAAAATAATGTTCAAATTCTTCAAACTGCGTTGTGTGGATACATAATTCCTATATGCCTTCATATTCCAATTCTTATTCTGACTCCCAGATTTGTCAGAAAATATAACCAGTTTCTTTGAACAAATGCATTTAGTTTCTATGTATTTCAGGATGCAGTTTCGCATTTCATAGCTGTCTTCTCCCACGATACTCTCATTCCATACAAACATATACCCATATACAGGGTGCACATGAATTACAACGCACAAATTTAAATGTGTATTGAGGGGTATTATATAAGCAATTTGAGATAATGAACTAATGGTCTACGAATAAAATGTCAAGGCAATGATTCAATTTGTAAAATGGAATATTTCAAATTAAAATGGAATAATATGACATGGAGACTGGAATTGGCAACATGTATGCGCCTTTAGCACAGTGGTTAATAGCAGTCTTGCTATCGACGCATCACGTTCGAAACGACCTACTGTACGTGTACTTTTTTTTCTTCCTTTATTATACCGGTTAAATCGTTTCAGGCCGGTTCTGTCGGTTAAGTATGGATGTTGGAGGCACTTTGGGTTAGGTTAGGCCCTCAGAGGCCACTTTGGATCAGGTTACGCCCTCGGAGGCCACCTTAGGTCAGGTTAGGCCCTCGGAGGCCACTTTGGGTCAGGTTACGCCCTCGGGGGCCACTTTAGGATAGGTTATACCCTCGAGGATCACTTTAGGTAGGGTTTAGGACCTCGGGACTCACTTTGTTGTAGCTAAGGCCCAAGGGGGCACTTTCGTATAGGTTAGGACCTCGGGGGACATTTTGGTTACGTTAGGCTCTCGTCGGCCTCCTTGGGTTAGGGTTAGGCCCTCGGGGATTACTTGGGGTACGGTTAGAACCTCGGGGTCATTTTGGATTGGGTAGCCACTGGGGGCCAGTTTGGGTTGGTTAGGCCCTCGGGGGGCACCTTGGTTTAGGTAGACCCTCGGGATCACTTAGTTTAAGTTAGGACCTCGGGGGCCACATTCGTTTAGGTTAGGCCCTCGGAGGCCACTTGGGTTCAGGTTAGGTTCTCGCGGCCACTTTGGTTCAGGTTAGGCCCTCGGGGGCCACTTCAGTTCAGGTTAGGCCCTCGGGGGCCACTTGCGTTCAGGTTAGGCCCTCGGGGGCCACTTGGGTACAGGTTAGGCCCTCGGGGGCCACTTGGGTACAGGTTAGGCCCTCGGGGGCCACTTGGATTCAGGTTAGGTCCTCGGGGGCCACTTGGGTTTAGGTTAGGCCTCGGCGCCACATGGGTTCAGGTTAGGCCCTCGGGAGCCACTTGGGTTCAGGGTAGGCTCTCGGGGGTCACTTGGGTTCAGGATAGGCCCTCGGGGGCCACTTGGGTTCAGGTTAGGCCCTCGAGGGTCCACTTGGGTTCAGGTTAGGCCCTCGAAGGCCACTTGAGTTCAGGTTAGGCCCTCGGGGGCCACTTGGGTTCAGGTTAGGCCTTCGGGGGCCACTTGGATTCAGGTTAGGCCCTCGGGGGACACTTGGGTTCAGGTTAGGCCCTCGGGGGCCACTTGGGTTCAGGTTAGGCCCTCGGGGCCACTTGGTTTCAGGTTAGGCCCTCGGGGGCCATTTGGGTTCAGGTTAGGCCCTCAGGGGCCACTTGGGTTCAGGTTAGGCCCTCGGGGGCCATTTGGATTCAGGTTAGGCCCTCGGGGGCCACTTGGGTTCAGGTTAGGCCCTCGGTGGGCCACTTGGATTCAGGTTAGGCCCTCGGGGGCCACTTGGTTTCAGGTTAGGCCCTCGGGGCCACTTGGGTTCAGGTTAGGCCCTCGGGGCCACTTGGGTTCAGGTTAGGCCCTCGGGGGCCACTTGGGTTCAGGTTAGGCCCTCGGGGGCCACTTGGGTTCAGGTTAGGCCATCGGGGCCAGCTTGGGTTTAGGTTAGGCCTCGGGGGCCACATGGGTTTAGGTTAGGCCCTCAGGGCCACATGGGTTGAGGTTAGGCCCTCGGGGCTACTTGGGTTGAGGTTAGGCCCTCGGGGGCCACTTGGGTTCAGGTTATGCCCTCGGGGGCCACTTGAGTTCAGGACAGGCACTCGGGGCCACTTGGGTACAGATTGGATCTCGGCAGCAACTTGGGTTCAGGTTAGGCTCTCGGAGGCCACTTGGGTCCAGGTTAGGCCCTCGGAGACCACTTGGGTTCAGGTTAGGTCCTAGGAGGCCACTTGGTTTCAGATTAGGCCCTCGGAGGCCACTTGGGTTCAGGTTAGGCTCTCGGATGCCACTTGGGTTCAGGTTAGGCCTCGGAGGCCACTTGGGTTCAGCTTAGGCCCTCAGAGGCCACTTGGGTTCAGGTTAAGTTTTGTTACGTTCGGTTAGTTTAGATTAGGTTAGCTTCGGTTTGGTTAGGTTAGGTTAAATTCGGTTAGGATAGGTTCGGTTAGGTTAAGTCATGTTAGGTTAGGTTAGGTGAGGTGCGGTGAGGCGAGGTGAGGTGAGGTGCGTGCCCACGTGTGTGCTCGTGCGATGTTGAGAGAAAAAAGGATCATTCGACTTACACTGACGTTCTACTCTGTTTACCTTCAGCGTCCCATGCTCCCGCGAATAATACAGATATATTCATCTAGTTTAATAATTTAGTTAAGGTCAACTCATTACCAGGTACCAATTTTATATTTAATATCTTATTACGTAACCTCAACGGTGCTTTAATACGAATTTTAAAAGACAGTGTCAATTTTTGATGTGTCGATAGAAAACATCATTTGTCAAAATAGGTTCTTTAATTTTTGGGCAGCAATTCAAACATCCATACATATACTTAAAATCATTACCCTTCCTTTGCTGTACCGTAGTGGGGTAAAAAACAATGTAGATTCTATACTACGTTTTAAATTTCCTATCAAAGTAGTTAATAAGTTACAGTTTTCCTCTTGAATTTTCATGAGGATAATAAACAACATGACGTAACAGGAAAAGGAACTACATCGTGAATACTTGCTTACACAGCACAATCAATTTCATGTTTAATTCTTAGAATTCTTAAATCATTATTAACTTCATAATAGCTTTGACATAACACCTGGCTAAATTAGACGTTTTAAGTTGAGATTAAAAACTTTCAGCATAGCTAAGCATTCTTATAATCTCAAACAATGAATATATATTATTATATACAACCTTAACTCCGCCATGGCCTGTTCCAAGCCCGGATGAGAAAGGAGGAGGGGGGGGAGTAACAACCTCGTTAAAAAACCAGGGTTCAGTTGGCTCCGACTGATAGTACTCTGTAAGGGTCCCTAGCCAGGGTTACGGTGAAGACCTCAACGGCAGAGTCGGTGCAGAAGGAGTCCTTCATCACGGCGGATCTGGCGGAAGAGGCAACCCTATCTCTAAGGGAAATAGAGAAAACGCTGCCTTGCGGTGAAGGGGGATCTTCAAACGCTATGGGAGGAAAACCCAGACAGAAATTTTCCTGGTCCTCCAGGTTGGGGGTTTATGCTGTGGGCCAGCTCCCCACACATTAAAAAAAAAAACAAAATGCTAAAAGACCACATGTCTTAAGAATGGAAGATGAGCGATGGCCGAAGCAACTATATGAATGGCATCCGAACAGAAAGAAGAGAAGAGGGAGACCAAGGTTAACATGGAAGGAAAACATGAAGACAGTAATGCAAGCTAGAGGGCTAAGCATCGAAGATGCCCAAGACCATAGGCTTTGGAGGTTTGGCACGGGAAGACGACAGCAGCTGTAAAACCCGAAGATAGATAGATATACAACCTTCCTCATTAGAGGATTCCCTCAAGGATAAAGTGATGCAGACAATTAATTTTGGAAATTGACGAAATACATTAAAAATGTTTGAATTGTTATATTGAAATATACATTCTATAAAGTAGAAATTTGTAAAGACGGTTTCTTATAATTTAAATTGACCCTCTAATGGCAGCGATGACAATTTTAGAAAGATGCACTCTGTCCAAATCTAAGAAATTCCAAAATTTAGTTCTTGCCCTGTGACAGTTGTACTATCTAATTGATATTTATCGTAAGTATTGCCACGAGTGATTTCCAAATTATCGATAAATTCACGACTCACGAAGTGAGGAGTGAATTTATATAGAGAATTTGGAAATCAAGAGTGGCATTTGTTAGGACTATTTAACGAATAAAATTAAGCTGTTTATTCACAAATCATTATTTAACTATAGATATTTTAAAATATTTATATATTTAGTGTAAACGGCGATGTTTGAAAACAAATGAGAAACGATTGGTACGCTTCGTTTGCTTCTTTTGTTCATCACTGCTCCCAGATCTATTATTTATTGCCAAAGAATCACAATATTGTAAGAATGCACCCTAGTGGAGAAATTTATAACCAACATTATATGTATTAATTAATTTCTGATGTCCTATGATGTAAATATGTCAATTATATTTTTTTTGCAACGTCATTTCCTGGAAAATAATTCGTTTAAGAAAGTACGAACAGTGTTTTTTTTAATAGTATAATCAATTGCTACAAATGCTTTTATATTATCTCCCGCATGCGCTATATGTTGAAATTCATGCACTATATATACAATCTCCGGTGTGGAAAGCAACGGGAAGCTACCACACCTACACAATTCCCTAGTAAAGCTGCAAGCATAGCATGAAAATGCTATGATTGCAGTGAAGGACCTGCCTTCGGGCAGAATTACTATGGATATACAATCTGGTAGCCGTATATCCTAGAGGGTCAGTCAGTTCAAAATATTGCTATGACCTATTCAGAATATTAAAAAGGAGAAGCGTTCTTTAATATGATAAACTTCACTTGATAAATTCGAGGCGAAACACGACTGTGATTGGCTGTAAAAAAAAATCATTGAAATGCGATTGGTCATTGACTCCCATTTGGAGCATGAGTTAAATAGTCTTTGTAATAGTCAATTGTTGGCTCATATATAGCTTTCTTTTCACAGTCAACTTTCTCAGGTTGGCCACTATGAGTCTCAAAATGGATTATGGGATCTAATATCCTACCAATTTTAGAAGATGGTCTAAATGCAATAATATCTATTCGTCTGTTACTTCCATTAGTGGCCACACCATGAACTTCCTTATAAACTGTGTATCCATAATCTCGCAAGACTTCTGCCATCATGTGTATCGTGAAATTAGCTGTTTGGTTTGAACACGCGAATAAGTTTCCTTGATTCAGAACTTTCCTTATTTCTTACACAGTTATCCACAAATCTGTGTCAGCATGATTTTCACTTTCAATTCACAATTACGTGTACGGACAGTTACTTGAAAAATACGATAATTTGTTGTGACATGGTGATTATCAAATATGGTACATAACTAACTCACTGGAACTATCGAACCCATAGGTTCATAGCCTCCAAACATCTCTATGCGAGCTAATGATTTCTAATCATCCTCTTTATAACATGATTCCTCATTTATCGTTAATGTTCTTCCTCCGTCCCATTCATTATATACCTACTGGGTGTTTTCCCTCTGGTTTTCGTACAAGGAGTTTCTATGTCCCTATTTCATTCCCAATTCATAAGACCTGCCCATCGCAGTCTTAAACTTGGACTTAATTGTTCTTATTATATCTCGTTTTCCATGAAGATCCTGTAGATCACTGTTATGCAGTCTTCTCCATTTGCCTGGTGTTCATCTCTCTTTGGTCCTAAAATTTTCCTTAGAATTTTACTCTCAATAATATGACATATACATATATTTAAAAAAACACGCAGTAGCAATTATTTTTTTTCAATGCTTCCAGATTGTATTTTACGACTTTCTGGCTTTCTCCCACGGCATTGGCGGAATTGTAATCAATTTTTCAGGTTGGTGCACCTGGAAGGCGGAGTTACGTTACCACAATGATATGATGGATGTTACATGACAATGAATCGCCAGGAGAGTTCTTAACCAAAACTTGATCTAAATTCCAGACCATGGACCACAGGAATAATTTCCCTTTTCTATGGTCTGACCGGGAATCGAACCGGGACCTCATGAACTGTAGTCATAAACGGTGATCACTAGCCTATGAGGCTAAACTCTAACTCTGGCACTATCGAAACCGTAGGTTCATGGCCGCGCGGGTTAAGCTCTCCATTCATCTCTATCCTGAGCCAATGTTTACCAACCATTCTCTGTATAATCTACTTCCCTCAAATCATAGTTAATGTTATTCTCTCATCTCATTTTTGGTCTACCAACTGGGCGCTTCCATGCACGTTTTTCATTCCCCATTCGCGCCACATGTCTGCCCATCGCAGTCTACGAAACGCAACTGTTCTTATTAGATCTGGCTTCCTATAAAGACAATTTAGTTCACTGTTAAATAGTCTTATCCATTCACCTGTCCATTTCTCTTTGGTCCAAAAATTGTCCTAAAAACTTTATACTCGTAATCTCCTTTCCTCCTTTAAAGTAAGAGTCCATGTTTCGACTCCATGTAATATAACTAGTAGAATAATAGTTTTATATATTTTCAGTTTAACGTTTTTTGAAAGGAGTTGGGACGTCAAGAGTCTCTGTAATGCATAATACACGCATTTCCAGAATTGAGCCTATGTTTAATTTCTTTGTGCATCTCATTCCCATTTGTGATTATTGTTCCTAGGTATTTGGATTCAGCCACTTCCTCAAAATTTCCCTCATTTGTCATCAGCTGTCCATTTCCATTATAATGTATTTCTATGTCTGACCATATATTTAATTTTATTGATATTTACTTCCAGTCCCAATTTCTAAGTATTACTCAATAATGTGTGCGTGTTTGCCATTAGATCTCCTCGCTATCACCCAATAGTACTACATCATCAGCATAAACTAATAGCTTATTAATACCATTGAGTTCTAGGCCTTCTTCATTCTCTAAAGATTTGATGGCATGCTCAAAATTAAATAGTAGAGGAAATAGTGCATCTCCTTGCTTCAACCCATTGTGGATTTCGTAAGTGTCCGAAAACTGTTTGCCTACACGCATCCTACTCTTTGTGCCATTTAAACATATTCGTATAAGTCTAACATTTTAGGATTCTGAACTCCAGCAGGATATTATAGCCTCACTCTGATGGTTAACAGTTTATATAAAAGCGGGCGCCGCGCGGCAATGTTTGACATGCGGTGTTGTCACGTTTCTCATAGCGCTATGGACATTTATTACTGATTATTTATGTTATTATTTAATTTTTATTTTATTATTTGGTATTGTTTAAGTTTTAAATTAAAATTATATACGTATTTATTTATTAAATAATTAAATCCAACATTATTACACAATTTTAACATCCATACAAAATCATGCTTAAAATATTATATTTATTATTATTATTATTATTATTATTATTATTATTATTAACTGTTCGGTCTGAAAATTTTCCCATGGCCGCCACATGTTGAAATCACTTATATATAAACTAATATAATATCTAGATAAGGTATTATTATTCTAGCTACATATCATAATAAATCATTTATAATTATACAATTAATTACAGTATACAATTTTATAACTGGATCGAATGTTCCACATCGTTTCTAGTTTTAATTGAAACTGACGGAAGAATAGCAATGTGGCAACATCGTCGTAGTCGCGGCAGTCGAGATCTTAGTATTTTCATATAGTATTAATATATATAGTATATATATAGTATATAGTATTAACATATAACAGCTGCGGGGAAACAAAGCGAGCCGCTTGTTAAGCATCATAGTGAGGCGATAATACTATGTAACTTCTCCCTCTTAATTGAATCGTATGCCTTTTTTGAAGACTGAGTACAGATAATGTACAGTGCGAATTATGTCATCTCTTATATACATTATTACTAATGTAAACATGAGCAAATACTTTTTTTATTATTCTGGATTAATTTTACTACGCTATTCAATGTATGCTCTGTTTACAACTAGTTTTTCCAGCTCTCTTCCTATTGTGGTTGTACATGAGTGCATGAAGCTTTATGTAGAAAGAGAATACACATTATGAATTCCTTGTTATTTCTAGTTGTAATTACGGTATGTTGTACAACTAATTTTAGACTTATGTCCTTACAATATTGTCTAATTAATATAATACGTGGTGAAATGAGCATCAAAAGACCAAAATGTCGAGTGGTGTTGTCTAGAATGTCGTAAGATTAATGTTAGATGTAACGTGCAGCTACGTAACAAGAAGATAGATCAGCTGTTCTTATAAGTAGGTCAAGGTTATCAGAGTGCTCTCATAATTATATAGACCATATTTTCCCAACCTGTGGTTCGCAAAATATTTCAAGGGGTTCGCCAAAACGTTTCCATAATGGCTGGTTTCGAGATTAGGTCTATTATTGTTTCTTTAATTTCTGCGTCATAATAATAATAATAATAATAATAATAATAATAATAATAATAATAATAATAATAATAATAATAATACCATCCATAGTAATTCTGCCTGAGGGCAGGTCTTTCACTGCAATCATAGCATTTTCATGATATGCTTTGCAGCTTTACTAGGGAATCGTAGGTGTTGGTAGCTTCCCGTTGCTTTCTACAAATAATAATAATAATAATAATAATAATAATAATAATAATAATAATAATAATAATAATAATAATAATCCATCCATCCATAGTAATTCTGCCCGAGGGCAGGTCTTTCACTGCAATCAGAGCATTTTTTCATGCTATGTTTTGTAGCTTTACTAGGGAATTGTAGGTGTGGTAGCTTCCCGTTGCTTTCCACACCGGTGAAGGATGATGATGATAATAATAAGGATGATGATTATGATGGCCATATGATTTCGGGGACCGTTTGGGCCTTAAAGTTTTCCTGACATTTTCAAGATTTTTCTTCACCTGTAAGACAAATGACAGGAAATTTAAGGTCCAAACTGTACCAGAACATAACCTAGCAATAATAATCATCATTATTATATTCGCCATGTTCATTATGAATGTGTTTATGAATTGGTGTTTTTTCGTCTTAATGTTGTGTTATCTCGGAGGTGGCCCTAATCTAGAGCTGATCATTCATCCAGGGAGACTCTCCATGTCCATGTGTGGTCAATAAAAACGTGCGTCATCCAGAGTTAATATCCGATCTCTATAAGGCCCGAGTGGCATGGCAAGTAAAAGTATCTACAAATGGCGAGATAAAGAGAGAATTATTTTATGTTTTTCTTGTATGTTAGAAACTTTCACGTAGCATGTGACAGAGCTGTGAGTAAACTGAGGAATGCAGGAAAATGACGTCACAACTTGTTTGATGCACCAACCAGACGGGAAATCCCTGCACGTTTATATAAATTAGTTACCTATTGTAGCAACTGATTCAGTGTTGAAGTAGCGGCCAAGTCAACAAGCAAAGTAAGTCAAAACACCTGTTGTTTTCAGTGCTTTATTTCCAAATACGGCGATTTCGAAGGCAACCGGCTTCTATTAAATTGAATTTCAGTAGAATACTTTCTAAATCCCGCATTTGCAATTTTATCCATTCACTATTAATTTTGTAAACTACATAAATATAATATTATAATGATATTGTGAAAGAAAAATTAATGTCTGAACCAGGAATCGAACCGTGAACCTCTAGTTCTACGTACTAGTGTGCAGCTCACTACACCATTCTAGACTTGGCACACATATTAACAATTCTTTCCATATATACAAATATACGTAGAACTAGAGGTTCGCGGTTCGATTCCTGGTTCAGACATTAATTTTTCTTTTCACAATATCATTATAATATTATAATATGATCCATTATTGGAACTGTGTTAAAATAACCGTATTGGAAAATGTTAAATACTTTAACATGTAATTATTCTTGGAACGGTGTATTCAGTTTAAATTAAAGTATGGAAAAAGTTACTTCTTTAATAAGAAATATGTTCTGCTTTGAAATAGCTGTTAAAATGTATTAATTAAATATGTTAGTTTATGTAAATTCAATACTTCTGTTAACGGAAGTAACTGTTTCATGGAAATTGATTGTTTGTAAAACTGTTGGTATCGCAGCACTTAACTTCTTAAGCAGTTTCAATTATTATTATTATTATTATTATTATTATTATTATTATTATTATTATTATTATTATTATTATTATTATTATTATTATTATTATTCAAAGGATTCAATTTTCTTTAGAAACGGAAAGAAACTTTAACATTAGTATTCAGTGAAATAGGAAAATCATATTTATTGAAAGTTACAAAGAAAATTACTGATATAAATTAAAAGCTTTAATTATTCTTATATTTAAATCTAAAAAAAAATTCGTGACTCGATATTACATACTAATATCCTCTCTGAAAGGGTTCATACATTTTAAAATGAACAAGCATCCACTAACGTATACACCAACCATATTATGTTACGGCAGTGAGGCCTGGACAAATCGCAGTGCAGATGAACAAAGACTAACTGCGGCAGAAATTAAATTTACGAGACGTACTGCAGGTTACTCAAGAAGAGACCATAAAAGGAATTCTGAGATTCTCAAAGAATTACAAACAGAATCAATCATGGGATATGTGCAAAACTACAGAAACAACTGGAAATCTCACGTAAGTAGAATGAGCAGAACAAGAATATCACGTCAAATCTTAAATTGTCAGCCACCAGGCAAGAGATCATTGGGCAGACCCTTCAAACGTTGGATTGAGGCCCTAACAGACCCTGGGTCTATCACATGAAAGGAAGAAGAAGACAGTTATAAATATAAAGAAATTTCCAAAAGATTCAATCCGAAAAATGTATTCTCTAGCTATGATTTTTAAAACACAAATTCAAAAAGAGTATAATAATCCAAAGGACATGTAATCATAACTAAAAATAATAATTTTCAAGGTTAAAGGAGAAAAGCTCTAAATAAATTCCAAGTTGAGGCGAAAGGAAATGAAACAATATTATTTCTGATACTTTCAAAATGCCCAAACGTAACTCTAATCTGTGCTTACAATATTTCTGTTTATAAGTCGGAGGATATCTAATTTTTCCAGTAGAAAACGACGTAGACTCGCTCAACATGAACCCTGACCTGTAGCGAGACACCAATTTCTGTATTTTTACTAGGATTTTGCATGTAATGTGGCTATAAGTTTGCGAATATCCGGAAATACTGTTATAGGTCTACCCTTAGAAATGAACTTTAAAAGTTTGATATACTCACGTGACCGTAGTAGGCGGGGGCAAAATCACTTGGTGGGCGGTCCAATAGGCTGGACTGGATTACACTAGTTACACTCCTAGTCGACTCCGACTGAATCAAGGGGATTCACGGTAATACAACACAGTGTAACGCGGACTGGTAGAAAGATGATCTAACGCACACAAACTCAATAGCACGATTGACTCCCCCTACTTCCACTTTGCGCAGAACGTGAAAGTGGTCTGCGGCGCAGGTCCATTTCCAAGATGTCTTCCTAAGCTCTTTACCAAGAGTTCAGTTTTGCAATAAGTAAAAAAAATCACTAGTAGTAGTAAAAGTAAAGTGATCCCACAACAGGCCCGGAGGCCCTTGGGGTAGTAGGAGGTTAAGGCTTCCACTTTTTCTAGACAATCGGCACTTTGTCAGCCGGGTTGTCAGCCCTGCGTGACGGCCGCCTTTACCCCCAGAATAAGTGTCTGGTATTCATTTCCTTAGAGGCTGAGTCGACCCCAGGGTCATAGTGCCGCCAGAGGGTTTGGGTCAGTTTAAAAATCCTGACCCCAACGGGACTTGAACACTCGACCCTCCAGCTTGTAGCTCAGTGCCTTAACCACTACGCTACGGCGTGCCCCAAATAGTAGTAGTGCAACTATTTATGTTACAGTAAAATAACTTTGAGGGATTCTCCACTTTAATTTACCTGATATATTTTCTAAGTACTATAGAACAACAGTGCGCATGCGTCAGAGTTTATAGACCCAGCGATATCCAAACATCGAATCACATATCGATTACTATCGTTGTTTTGATTATTATCTTTTTTTTTGTTTTATGTATTTAGACATATTTAAAATGTAACGAACCTAAAAGCTAACTAACTAACTAACTCACACTTAAACTAATTCAATTACCCTAACCTAGGGTGGATCCCATGAAACGCCCTTTTTTTTCGCTCCTTAATAATCGCAATCATCGATAACCCACTGGTTCCAACTACACAATATACTCTCTGGATAAAATAGCAAGTTACCATCACAATACGTGTATTTGAATAAATACATTCTTACAGGTGAAGAAAAACCCCGAAAAAACCTCGCCCAGGAGCCTTTCCCAACCAGGAACCGAACCCGGGCCCACTGCGTGACATGGTAACACGCTATCTCGAGACCACCAGCGGTGGGCATTTATAGTATACGTATATATATCTGAAAATGCTTACGGTAGGCCTACTTTTGTTTTAAATGGAAGTGCCGATCCGTGGGAATGTATTGCTTTCTGTCAAGTTTGTGTATTTCCTGTTTTGCGGTAACACACCGATACAGTATCTGACGTCACACTTGTTGAGGAAAACAAAACACATTTGTTATGGTACTTTCTAATTTATTTCCACGTTACACAATATCCTACATGTTTACATCAAAATAATATTTTGTACAAGAATGTTATGGAGTGAACACGTGCATATAGGCTAATTCATCATAAATTTGATTTTTTTTTCTAAGTGTACATTTTTTGTGATACTGATATAAATATGTTTTTCTCCATGGCGCGATAGGCTTAGAAGGCCTACCATTCAGTGCCTGCCTCACATCCACATGTGTTAATCACAGAAGAATAATATCATCTAGCCAGTGTAGGGGTGATATGTGGTCAGCGTGTCGGTTCTCCCAGCCGTTATAACTTGTCTTCTCAACCTGTAGTCGCTACTTATTGCAGCTACCCAAATTCCTCACCATGCTGGGTGGGTACCGGTACCGTATTGACCGAAATTTAAGAGAAAATGTCTTCCCCAATGGGAACACGAACCAGCGCCAGTCCCCTAGCTCTGCGCCAAGATATCTTGCAGTAACCACTCGGCTATGGCGCAGGACTTTGTAGATATACAAAAAAATAAAATAAAACAAAGTAAAATTTTAATTAAGTCGACTTTTTATTGTTCGTTATTTTAAACTTGGTATATAGGAAAAAATGAGGGATAACGCCCAGTTGGTAGACCAAGAATGAGATGGGAGAATAACATTAACTATGATTTGAGGGAAGTAGATTATACAGGAATGATTGGAAAGCATTAGCTCAGGATAGGGATGTATGGAGAGCTTATGTCCGCGCGGCCATGAACCTACGGGTTCGATAGTGTCAGTGAGTAAGTAAGTATATAGGGGAAAAAAAATATTTGTGGGTCCTAGAGGACTAGTGGTTACCATGCTCGCCTCTGGTTCCAAGGTTCATGGGTTGGGCCGGGGTCGATGGATTTTATACCACGCCCCGTGTTGTAGACTTACGGTACGAGAAAACTTCAAGCCTGAGAAAAGACGTCTCTGAACAACATTTGTAGGTCCGTTCACGCACAGATTTGATATGCGTCGCAACTGAACCTATCTGTTAAAGAGCGTCGTTAAATGAAGGTAATGATAATAATTTTAATTAATTTAAATGCTCACTTTTGATGTTTGGCCCATCTTTTATGCTTATAAGAGGTTTATTGCCGAAAGAAAAAATCTTATGATTGATTATCTTGATGAAGATTTTCGGGCTGTAGGCCGTGGTCGTGAGGCTTGTAGCTCCCCAAGTTTCGCCAGAGACTGCGTCTGGCATCCTCAAGGGTTGTCGGGGAACTACAAGCCTCACGACCACGGCCTACAGCCCGAAAATCTTCATCAAGATCATCATAGCAACTCCGGCCGTGAAAGTCTACGTGAAATCTTATGACTGTTGAATTTTTTCAAAAATATTTTTTAAAATTTTTACAATTACAACACATTTTTATTTAGTGTCCTAGAGTTTTGAACTTATAATCTTACTGTATTATTATTTGAGAATTTTGTGATTATATATGATATTTTGTCACTATTTCATATGCAGTGTACCGACATATATAGTCAGAGTGATACAAGAAAAAATTGTATATGAAATTTAGAAAAAAATAATTATGTTTAGAAAAGGTGTGAACCCGTAAACTTTTTGTTAATGCTAACTAACTAACTCACTGGCACCATCGAACCCGTAGGTTAATGGCCGCGCGGACATAAGCTCTCCATATATCCCTGTCCTGAGCCAATGTTTTCCAATCATGCCCTGTATAATCTACTTCCCTCAAATCATACTTAATGTTATTCTCCCACCTCATTCTTGGTCTACCAACTCGGCGTTTTCCTCTGGTTTTCCTACAAGAAGCTTCCATGCCCATCTTTCATTCCCCATTCGTGTCTCATGTCCTGCCCATTGCAGTCTACGAGACTTAACTATTCTTATTATATCTGGCTTCCTATAAAGACCATGTAGTTCACTGCTATGCTGTCTTCTCCATTCACCTGTCTGTTCATCCCTCTTTGGTCCAAACATTTTCCTAAGCACTTTATTCTCAAATATTAGTAATCTCCTTTCCTACCTTAAAGTAAGAGTCCATGTTGCATCAATATAATACAGAGTGTCTAAAGTCCAGTATATTTTTGGCTTCTAGTTGAGAGATCGCATTTATTTTACAGGCATCAGAATGTTTACAGGAGAAGAACAGATTGCAGTTGTTGTCGGGCGTGTAAGAGGTCACACATACCGGCAGGTGATGGAGGACTTTCAAGGAAGATATCGGAAACCAGCTCCAACGCAACAGAATATCCAATTGCTGGTGAACAAATTTCTGCGTACGGGGTCCGTAGCAGATGGACAGCGGTCAGGTTGGGCACCCACATCCCAAGAGAGAGTGGAAACTATCCGCAAAGCCATCGAGTGGATGGACGTGGGCTACGCTCGATGGCGTTGCGGATAGTTTCCACTCTCTCTTGGGATGTGGGTGCCCAACCTGACTGCTGTCCATCTGCTACGGTCCCCGTACGCATACATTTGTTCACCAGCATTTGGATTTTCTGTTGCGATGGGGGCCGGTTTCCAATATCTTCTTCGAAAGTCCTCCCTCACCTGCCGGTACGTGTGACCTCTTACACGCCCGACAACAACTGCAATCCGTTCTTCTACTGTAAACATTCTGGTACCTGTAAAATAAATGCGATCTCTCAACTAGAAGCCAAAAATATACTGGGACTTTATAGACACTCGGTATAACTGGTAAAATAATAGTTTTATATATTTTAAGTTTACGTTTTTTGAAAGGAGTTGGAACGTCAAGAGTCTTTGTAATGCATAATAGCACGGATTTCCAGAATTAAGCCTATGTTTTATTTCTTTGTTCATCTCATTCCTATTTGTGATTATTGTTCCAAGGTATTTGAATTCAGCCACTTCCTCAAAATTTCCCTCATTTGTTATTAGCTGTACATTTCCATTATATTATGTATTTCTATGTGTGACCATATTCGCATACAATAGTTAATATGATTATTACAATGTAATGGCACTTAGTAAAGTCACATTATAATGCCTACTTAATGTAAGCAACTCTGTTGTAATGTGAATAGAATTTCGCTGCTAGAGGTAAACAAATATTTCAAATAGATACAATTTTGTGTCTGCTTCTAAATAGTCTAAGTAGTACAGTCTTAGTGCACCAGCGCGCAAAGCTGGAGAGCTTGGATTCAAATCTCGGTTTAGGAAGAACGTTTCTCTTCTTTATTTGCATTAACTAGCATGCGAATATTATTCGTTTTTAAACATCTTAATGATGGACAAATTATATTTGAAAAGAAAAATATACGCCTAGACTTGGGTTTGAACCCAGGACCTTTGACTCTCTATTGGGAATTTAAACATTACTGGCTTTATAAGTAATGTTTAAATTCCCAATAAAATCTCTTCTTAATAAAGAAGCCGCCATCTGCAAAAATCGTAGCAACGGCTCGTAGCATTTGGGGTTAGGGAGTTAACTATGTAGAAGAGAAAAATACGCGTTTAGATTGGATGCCTAGGTAGCTCACTTGGAGGAGCATTGACATAGAGAGTCAAAGGTCCTGGGTTCAAACCCCAGTCTAGGCGTATATTTTTCTTTTCAAATATAATTTGCATTAACTAGCTTGCGAATAGCTTCACTGAGTACAATAAATACTCTATATCATTCTGTAAAGAAATAAAAGAGAAAAAATATTGAAAAAGAAATCTCACATGAAGATGGGATTATTTGTGTTTAGTCCAGGTAAGTATTTATTTCATTAAGTGTTTGTTTAACTTAGAACAGTAATTTATACCGTGGTTTAGTGGACCTAAATATTAATCTCTCGTTCTCTTACAAACATCCCCATAACATTAACATTACAGATTGCTCAAATAATCGTGTCGTATTATTATAATAAAAAACTATTAGATTCTTAATTTAAAAATGGTCTCCCATTCAAATTGTGGTTTTCTAAATTATTTTCAGAACTAAAACTCTACAATGCAGCGTTGGGCAGGACGAGTTGCAGTAGTTACAGGAGCGAGTTCTGGCATTGGAGCAGCTATCTCCCAGGAACTAGTAAAGAAAGGACTCAAAGTTGTGGGACTGGCGCGTAGAGTGGAGAGAGTTGAGGTAACAATTTTTTATTTGACAAACATATGACCTATTGGTTAATGTGAACATATTTTGTTTGGTCTATATTTTATATATTGGTGGAAAACATAAATAACATACATGCCCTTAGAGAGATCTATTTAAAGTCTAACGTGATACGTTCATAAGAAAGTGTGAAGTATGGTGGGTTCTATCGGGCTTCCAATATAAACCGGACCGGCCTTACGGAGTTTCACTCGGCACGCAGTGCTGTCTCTTCCTCCCGCAATTCACCCTGCCTGCCACCCGTCCTTGAACTGTTTCTTACCTTATAGAAATGCTGGAAATGTGGTTCCTTCAGTCACTGATGAATAAAACTACTCACAATAACGCACACGTGCTATGGGATCACCTTGGTTTAGACAATGAACACGTGTACACTTGTAAGGTTTGAGTTTTAACAATTTTGTTGCTGTATGTGCAGAAGATACTGAAATCCCAACTTGTGCTAATTTCGGTAATGATTTTTGTGGTGAACGTTTCAAATTTTCGCCAATTTCGTCTAATTTTTCTTCGTTGAGAACCGTACGCCTTCGCGTGTGTTTCTTATTTTGTACTGAACCAGTGGTCTCAAATTTAGTCACAAGATCGTGGATTGTCGATCTGGAAGGAGGTAATTGTGCAGGGAGGTTCCGAATAAATTCCTCGCGAACGCGACGAGCTGATTCGTATTTATAATAACATTTACACACATAAATGCGCTGCTCTAATGTCAGCTGACGTCTCATCTTGTCGAACGATAGTAAACTGACTAGTTCAAGGACGAGCGGCTGGCAGAGTGAAATGCGGACGAGGGAGAGAGCGCTGCCTGGCGGGTGAAAACTCGTGATGCCGGTCCGGGTTTATATTGGAAGCCCGGTATTTGTCGCTTTAAAAAAATAACAATTTGCATTCAGAATGTCCCAAGGTCAACCGATCTGAATATACTTGTAGGAGTATTACGTAGTAATATATGCCTAGTGATAACCTCTTTGACTCGGAGGTAGCGAGTCTGGATTCGATCTCTGGACACGACAAGTTTCCTGGGACTATTTAACTCATGCCCCAAATGGGAGTCAATGACCAATCACGTTTCAATTATTTCTGTTTTACAACCAATCACAGTCGTGTTTCACCAAATATTTATCAATATTAAATTTACCATATAAAGGAAAACTCCTCCTTTTTTAATATTTTGAACAGGTCTGACCATTATTTTGCAGTGACTGACTCTGTAAGAAATACGGCTACCAGATTGAATATATAGTGCATGAATGTCAACACATAGCGCTTGCAGGAGTTAATATAAAAACATTTGTAGCAAAAAAAAAAAAAAAGAAAAGAGAAACCACTGTTTGCACTTTCTTAAATGTATTTTTTTCCCAGGTAATAATCCAGAAAAATATAATTGTCATATTTACATCATACATCAGAAATTAATTAATATACAGTTGGATGTGTTTCATTTTTTTCTCCACTAGAGAGCATTCATACAATATTGCGTTCCTTTGGCAATAAATAGTTTGATCGGGTTGCAGTGATAAACAAAAGAAGAAGATGAAGCGTACCAATCGTTTCTCATTTGTTTTCAAACATCGCCGTTTACATTAAATATATAAATATTTTAAAATAACTATAGTTAAATAATGATTTGTGAGTAAACAGCTTAATTTTATTCGTTAAATAGTCCTAACAAATGCCACTCTTGATTTCCAAATTCTCTAGATAAATTCACTCCTCACTTCGTGAGACGTGAATTTATCGATAATTTGGAAATCACTCGTGGCATTATTTATGATAAGTTTTTTTTTGTATTTCCTCATCAATAAAACAAACCTTTTTTTTCTTCTTCTTCCTTTGGCTCTGTGATCGTCTAAGAACATTGTCATCCTTCATAGCATCTACCCATTCTTCTCTATTCCTAGCTTCCTGTCTCCATCTTTTAACCTTCAGTTGTCTTAAGTCTTTCTCAACCTTATCCAACCATCTTAGTTTCTCTCTTCCAACCTTTCTTCTTCCTTCTGGTTTCCCCCTAAAATTCTTCTTGCACCTCTTTCCTGCTGTTTCGGCAACAAAACAAATCTTTAAGGCCCAAAAAAACCATCTGGTCATCATAATAATTTATAGGCATATTTTGTATATTCGACATGTTATTATATACATTCGTAATGCATGTGGGAATGATGTTTCTTGTCGGATAGGCCCTCCATGTCTTTGTGTGATGAAATAGAAGCCTGTAACCTTTATGGTCGAAATATAAAAGGCCTTACCCCCTACAGATCGTGTCCCTATAAGGTCCAGGAGGTATGGGACATATAAATTGCCAACAGAGTTGCAGGATAATAGTTATGCAACAATACCTCTCTCTCTCTCTCTGTCTCTCTCTCTCTCTCTCTTCATTAGTTTAACTTCTCCCTTTATTATTTATATGTCTTTCAAACTACCTGTTTTGTACAGAGATAACCTGTTGTGAGATATTTTTAACTCAGGATCACATAATCCTTTATTTAACTGCAGAATGACATGAAGGGTCTCTCCGAATCATCGATAACCTCGATGCCGTAGCTACCTCCGTGTCAACACGAATATTTGAGATAAAACACCATTCATTCATCTGAACTTTTTGTGGTTGGTTATGGTGATCAGTTGGTGATGGGAACTGTTTGGACCTTAATTTCTTGACGTTTGTCTTGAAGATGAGGAACAAAATCTGAAAAATTCTCAGCCAGGAAACTTTCCAGACAGGGGACAGGACTCGGGTCTACTAGATTTCAGACAATGACGTTACTACAGAGATCATAACAATGAATAATTCTATAACATTTGCTTTTTAAATATAAATTACTGTTAATAATACAATAATTAATGAAACCATTTGACAGAAATTATATGTGGTCGATTGAAATAGGTATATTCTAAACATAAGAAAAAACCGATTATAGCGGAGAAAAATGGCACTGTCGAGAAGGGATTTTTAAGTTTTCTTCTTCAGGTCTTGTCCACCTGCATCGCAAAGGAAAATCCTGTGTTTTGCCTAATTTTTTATTTAATTTTCCAGGAAATGTCCAAACTCTATCATCTCAACCAGGAAAATTATATCCAGTAAAAGCAGACATAACAAAGGATACAGATGTTAAAGACGCTTTCAAGTGGATCAAGTCCAACCTCGGAGGTGTAGATATTCTCATTAATAACGCGGGAGTTAACATCGGCAACTCCCTCACAGGTAATGCTGGTGTATATATTGTCTAAAATAATAATATAGCACATACAATTCAACATGCCCAATTATTATTTTTTTGCAAATGCCCGAGGTCTTTCGACATTCCTGGTATTCTCTCCTGGCATGGCGTACTTGTAACCCACTTCTGAGGTTGGGGCGCCTGGAAGGCGGGGTTACGTTGCCCCGATGATATGATGGGTGATGATGATGATAGTGGTGCGCCAGGAGACTCCCTAATCCTAAGCTTAATCTGAGATGAATATGAATGATGATGATTGCGATGGCCACATTATTTCGGGGAACGTTTGGGCCTTCAAGTTTTAACATTTTTCTTACAGGTGAGGAAAAACCCCGATAAAAACCTCACCCAGAAAAACTGTCTCGACTGGGGATCGAACCCGGGCCCGCTGCGTGACAAGGCAGCACGCTACCCCGAGACCACAGCGGTGGGCACA
>JASPKZ010004947.1:27500-185960 GCA_030220185.1 Diploptera punctata
TAATAATAATAATATTATTATTAATATTATTATTATTAATATTATTATTTATTATTATTATTATTAATATTATTATTATTAATATTATTATTATTATTATTATTATTATTATTCATTTTTTACAGAGGGCCCATTAGAAGGATGGAGAAGTATGTTTGATCTCAATGTCTTAGCACTCAGCAACTGTACAAAAGAAGCTGTGCAGTCCATGAAAGACAGAGGAGTAGATGATGGTCATATAGTACATATAAACAGGTAAATTTCTGTAACAGAACAATATTTTATATTTACAAAAATTCGATTTATTTTTGAATTCAGAACATTCGTTCATCTCTATACTTTAACAAATTTAAGTATCTATCCCTGTAGTAACATTCGCAGATAAGAATAATTTATCATCACAGATACATAAGTTACACATTAATTTGATACAGGTAGAGAATTAAATAAATTATAAGATTTAATATTATATTACAAAATAATCTCCAAGGATTATTTACTTTATAATAGCCGTAAGAAAAATTTATTTAACATCCATATCTGAATTCTACAATTATCTTAAATTTACATACGATTCCGGGCACGCCATAGATTTGTTGATTAAGGCAATAGGCTACAAACCGGAAGGTCGGGGGTTAGAGTCCCAGTGAAGTGAGGAATTTTGAACTGCCCTATACATTCTGTAGGCACTATGACCCTATGGTCAATTAGCCTATAACGGAAATGAGTATCAGACACTAGTTTTGGGATAAAGGCGATCATCACACAGTTCTGACAACCTAGTTATTTCAGTACACCAAGAATTTCCCATTAAGTAGGCAAACAAAATAGTTAAATTTTCTATCTATCTTCGGGTTTTTACAGCTGCTGCCGTCTTCCCGTGCCAAACCTCCAAAGCCTACGATCTTGGGAATCTTCAATGCTTAGCCCTCTTGCTTGCATTAATGTCTTCATGTTTTCCTTCCATGTTAATTTCGGTCTCCCTCACTTCCTCCTTCTGGTCGGATGCCATTGATATAGTTGCTTTGGCCATCGCTCATCTTCCATTCTTAAAACATGTCCTAACCACTTTAATTCCTTCTCCTCCGTTCTTTCGATTATGCTTTCTTCTGCTTCCATTATATTTCTAATTTCCTTATTTGTGACATGTTCTAATTTTGACTTTCTGGCACTTGTGCGTAAATAATCCATTTCTAGAGCTATTAGTTGATTCGATAGTTAAATTTTCCTTACATTAATTACACTTACATGATCCTGTTTATTATTTCTGGTTTGTTTTTTATTTGTGTACTGTTAAATTCTCTCATTCGTCGATCAGTATTTATGCTGCATTTCAGTATTTGCGTCTTCTTCTTCTACTTCATGAAATTAGCCCTTTTGACCTGTTTTCATATCAAGTGGGATTTAATGAATCTTCCCATCTAGTAAATGGGAGTCCAAAATTTCTATGTCCTATTAGTTTGTACTTTAATAACAGCTGGGGGATTCTATCTGTAGGCATTCTTTTAACATGTTCTTACCAGTTTGAGATGATCAGTCCGGTCACTCGATTGATGATTCTCAATAATGTAAATGTCTCCTGGCCACGTTACAAGCGTTGCGCAGGACAAGTCTAGTGGTGGGGCCTCTGAACATGCTCTTCTGTGTATAATACTCGCAGACACAGTCAATTTTTACTTACGCACTTTAACCGAACTTAAATGCAACAAATATGCATATAATTGTATAATTATTTTTAGTCACGGAAGGTTATTATATTCATCTTATTTAGTCGTAAATATAAAAAAAAGTGGGACAATTTCCTGTCCCAACCGCTCTAATAATACATCATGGAGGTCATGACCATACTATAACTGTGGTTACAACTGTTATTCTATGAGTTATTGTATGAATCAGTGATAAACTCTCTAATACTCATTGCTCCTTCTGTATTGTAAGCCTACGTTTTCCCTTTACAGAGATTTAGGCGCTCTCCCCTACAGGGAAGAATTTGAACCATACCAATTTAGTTACACTTTTTTTCGTATAGATGTCATTTTGAGTGGTACGTGGTTAGCGTTCCACCTCATACTGACATCTAGGAAACCAAGATAGTACTAGGACGGGGAAGTTCATTCAGGCTTAAGGATTTTTACGAGCCTGAAAATCTTCAGACTCGGGACCCACGGCTTAAAGTCCCTCCCGGAGGACTTGCTCCTTGGATTTTCCGTCCTAAAAATCCATCGACCCCGGCCGGGTTTGAACCCGCGACCCTTGGGACCAGAGGCAAGGAGCATATCCACTAGTCCACCGCGGCCGATCATGGTGTTTATAATATATTAAATCATGGATATCCTAAAAATTCCATAACATAGCTCTTAATACTGCAGAAATAAAATAAAGTGTCTTTAAGAATATTATTACTAAAGAGTGTTTCTTGAGATAAATTTGACTAAAACTTGTATTTCATTATACAATTTGTATTTTCATTAAAAAAATATATTTATCGCGATAATATAAATACAAATACTAGAGTGGTTTACTTATCATAAAATTTAAGAGACTTAGATCTGCTGAAATGAGATATCTTCGGAGGACTGCAGGATACACACTACTAGATCACAAAAAAAATGAAGACATCTTAGAAGAATTACACATGGAATCTTTAGAAAACAAAATTTCTGATTATAAGTCAAGATGGATACAACATGTTCATCGAATGGAAGATCACAGAATACCCAAACTAATGTTAAGATATCAACCTGCAGGAAGAAGAAGACCAGGACGTCCACTCAAAAGACTTCTGGATGGTGTTTCTCTTGAGGCCGAAACAGGTCAACAAATGGCCTAAATTCGTGAATGTACTATGATGATGATGATGATGAAAATTTAAGATGTAGGCCTAATGTCATTAAAAAATAACCTATGTAGGGTACATTAAATCAGATAAATTTTATTACATTTTCAAAATATCACCACAAAGTTAAATAATTTATATTGATTTGCAGTTTTACTTATTGTTTTTTCTTTTTTTCTTTTCAGTCTTCTAGGACATGTAATTCCACCTGCAGAATATTCGCTATTTATGTACACAGCTACAAAACACGCCGTAACAATGCTGGCAGAGGGTCTACGTCGTGAATTGGTTAGCCAAAAATCTAAAATACGAGTCACTGTAAGTATATAATTAGGTTTTAGAAATTCTTAAGAAATAAAGCTATTGGGGTTGGAATTGATAACCAGCAAAATCGAATCTTTAGGCGTAGGAGTTCACCTGAGAGGAAAATTTAAAAATCGTCCTAGCAGTCGCAATTGTCGATGTTTTACAATGAAACTCAGTATGTCCTATATAACATTAAAACAAACCGGGAAGGTATTCTCCTAAAATCAACGAAGTCCGATCATTAGACATGGAGTTTATCTAAAACCTAAAATAAAAAAAAAACTGACTCTAGCGACAGGCATGTTTGGTTCGTCGCAATGTATACCACATTTTTTAATTAACCCCTAAATTGGAAATGTATCCTATAAGGTTCATTATATTAAAATATTTTTAATAAAGGTAGTTGAAAAATTAATAGTTAGATATTATTTAAATAGGCGTCACATTATAGGCCTACAGTAATCAAACAGGTAATAAATTACGGTTATGCATGATTTGTTTTCACTGCAGTCCAACCTTTTAAATAAGCTGGCATCATAAATTGAGTTTCTCCTATTAAAAAAATTAATAGGTCTATATAAACTAGAGACCACCGCTGTGGTCTCGAAGTAGCTTGCTGCCTTGTCACGCAGCGGGCCCGGGTTCGATCCCCGGTCGGGACAGTTTTTCTGGGTGAGGTTTTTATCGGGGTTTTTCCTCACCTGTAAGACAAATGTCAGGAAAACTTTAAGGCCGAAACGGTCCCCAAAATCATATGGCCATCATCATCCTTCACCGGTGTGGAAAGCTACGGGAAACTACCACACCTACAATTCCCTAGTAAAACTGCAAGCATAGGCAAAGAATGACAGAGGATAGGATACCAAAGATGGCACTGATGTATAATCCTGGAGGACGAAGATCGGTAGGAAGACCAAGAAAGCGCTGGGCTGAACAGATGTGAGATCGGAACAGGCAAAGACCTAATCCATGAAAGATGATGCTGCTGATGATTATGATGATCAGTATAAGGTAACTTTATTCTTTGTACCGTATAGTGACTAACAAACACCGTTTTCTCAAAATGAAGAAAAATGACTTATACCACTGTGCCATAATTATACCCCTTCAATTAATTCTTATTACAGTTAATTCTAGCATCATCATCATCAACAACAACAAGGATTAACTCCAATTGCCTGTTCCGATCTCATTATAGGTCGAATTGGTCCTTCCATCTCTTCAATGGTCTTCCCAACATTCTTCTCCCCTTTGGTTTATAATTATACATTCTTCTTGGTATGCGCTGTTCATTCATTCGTAATACGTGCTGAAGATAAGCATTTTGATAATATTTTATTCTTTCACAGAGATTAAATATATTAAGTTCTGTTCTTAATTATATTTACAATTAATTATTTTTACAGTTTTAACGACATATTTGAATAATGTGGTTTAATTTACTGCATTATTTTAATGTTTCTTTGCCTAACTATATAATTGATACAATCGAACTCTTAAATTTATGGATGCGCAGACATACGTTCTCCATACATCCCTATCCTGATGAAATGTTTTCCAATTACTCCCTGTATAATTCACCTTTCCTAAAAATCATGATTAATATTATTCTCCTACCTACTTAGTGGCTTCACTCTGGCTTTCCTACAAGAATTTTTATGTCCCCATTCATTTCCCATCTGTCATTGTCTTGTCCATGGATGTAAAGTATTCTTATTACATGTGGTTAATAATTCTATGCTAATGTTTTTATATACTAAAGTTAATACTAGTAAAATTCATATCAAATTCCGTTGAGGTGAAGTCATATGATGAAAGTTAAAAATTAAATTGTACCTGTTGGTAGGTGCCGTCGTCCTCAACTTTGTTAATATATTGTATATAAAATTAACTGGAGCGCTTTCGGAAGTTACCTTCCATCTTCTGCAGGTTGAGCTTCCGCTACACAACAACAAGTAGCGGAAACTCAACCTGCAGAAGACGGAAGGTAACTTCCGAAAGCGTTCCAGGTAATTTTATATACAACATATTAACAAAGTTGAGGACGACGGCACTTACCAACAGGTAGAATTTAATTTTTAACTTTCATCATATACTAAGATTGTAAATTTAATAGTGGCAACTATTTATTTATTACTAGTATACATGTGACAGACCTGTAAAACTTCTACAATCCTTCAATGTAGTACCCAGCATTGTCCACAACTCATTGCCAGCGATGTGGAAGTCGTAGTATCCCTGTAACAGCTCCTGTTCTGCTGATGTTTCTGACTGACCACCTTAATGCCAGCAGAATCTCGGGAACAGTCTGCAATCGAATGTCACGAAGTGGTTCCTTCATCTTAGGGATCATATCATAATAACAGGGGCTTAAGTCCAGTGAATGTGATAGATGGAAAAGCACTTCCCACTCCCAGCGATGGTACAGATTAGCTACAGGGTGTGCCGTGTGTGTCTGAGCAGTCCTGTATGGTAATGCCGTCTCCCCATATGCTTCCACAAGACCTTCATGACATTGTCGTGGCACATTGGATTTTCAACCAAGATCGCTGTTCCTGTTTTGTAAACATGGCGAAACACAACAGCTTACAGTGGCAACTCAGAGGAGACTAGCTTTGTCTCTCCAAAGCACATGCACTTTGAGACGTACGGACGAGTCCATTTACTGTAAGATAGGTCAAACATATATTAACATGTGACAGAGGTTACAACAATTAACTCCGTTTGGTTTCGCTTATACAGCAGTGTTGCCACTATTTTTGTTACAGACCACGTATATTTTACACAAAATTAATAAATCTAACCTTAAATCTAAAAAAGTATTAATAACTAAATTTCAGAGCGTGAGTCCTGGACTGGTGAACACGGAGTTTACAACAGTTTCAAGTGCTGATTACACACCAGAGACACTTCATGAGTCGCACCCACATCTCCAACCCCAGGATCTCGCGGACGCTGTTCTATATGTGTTGGGAACTCCTCCCCATGTACAGGTAAAACTGAATAACAATTATACCATCAATACAGTGTTCAACACACAAAAAGTTGTCTTCAAATAAAACAAAAGTTCTGTAGCCTACATAAATTACAGTATATTGATTCACAGTAGATGCGATAAGTTGAAATGGTAATTTAAAGTTTTCGTATATTTTATTTTCAGGTTCATGAGCTGACCCTCCGACCAACTGGTCAAATTGGATAAATAAAGAAGACTTTTGTGCTCAATAAAATAATATTCTATGTTATGTTCTTTTTTTATTAAAAGAAAGATTATATCGACATATTCATTTGTTCAATTTTTTAAGTCTGGATAAATGATCTGCAAATGTATTCAGTATTATTTATGTATTTTCTATTGAAATAAGACTTTATAATAAAATTTAATTATAATTGTATATTTATTTGAAACTACATTTAAATTTAAAGAGGTATTTAAAGTCAATGAAATCAGGATGCATTTTATTTTGACTTGTAATGACGAAACAAATAACTGCTCAGAAAAAAAAATGATATTTTTGGAGGGATAAAGCTGTATACCAAAAATAAAATATTAAATATATACTCACTAAATAACTAACTCACTGGCACTATCGAACCCTTAGGTTCATGACCGCACGGACATAAGCTCTCCATACATCCATATCCTGAGCCTATGTTCTCCAATAATTCCCAGTATAATCTACTTCCCTCAAATCATTCTTCTTCTTTTTCTTCACTTCACGGGCTAGGCATAAATTGCCTGTTCCGCCTCACAGTTGTTCTGTCCATCTTTTCACTAGCCTTCCTACCTTCCTTGGACCTCTTGACTTGTAGTTGAATGCTGCTTTTGGTAATCTTGTTACATCCATTCTTTCCACATGTGTAAACCATTTCTCTCTATATTCTCTGATTTTATCATCCAATGGATATATATTTAACTTTGTTCTTACATCTTCATTCCTTATCCGATCCAATCTTGTGCAGCCTTTTGTTCTGAACTTCAAACTCTGACGTTGGAAGCTTGATAGGTATAATTCGGTACATACTAATAATGGAACATAACTAGCAAGTGCGAGTCTATTTCTAAATTACTAGTATTGTACTACGCGTACACAGTTTGCACATCTTTCTTACGTCAGATGTACATTAGGAGGAACTTCCCGATCAGATGTTCGTTCGGAAACTAAAATGCTTCCTCTGCTGATAACACATTCAGCACGTGGATAGATCTCCAAGAGTCATCGCCGTCTGAAAGGAATATTGCTAGTAATAGAAACAATTATTTTATTTCGACACTGATCAGTTAGTTTTTTTTTTAAATAGATATAATTTTATCATTGAAATTTTCCATTGAGAATAATAACATATATTTTAGCTGTGGAAGAATTTATAAGGAATTTGCTCACTCAGGGCTAGATGTAAAATTGCCTAATTCTTCTTCTTCTTCACTTTACGGGCTAGACAAATCGCCTGTTCCGCCTCATAGTTGTTCTGTCCATCTTATCACTGGCCTTCCTATATTCCTTAAACCTCTTGGCTTATAGTTAAATGCTGTTTTTGGTAACTTCGTTACATTCATTCTTTCTACATGTCTAAACCATTTATCTCTATGTTCTTTGATTCTATCATTCAATGGATATATATATCCTATATATAGATTAATATATATAGATATATATATATAACTCTTTTCTTATATTTTCATTTTTTATCCGATCCAATCTTGGCCTAATCTTGCACATTAATCCAATTGCCTAATTAAAACTTTAATTTTTCTAAATGGATATTGTATTACGAACATTGTTTAATCTGATGTAAAATTAACAGAGCCTGATAAACAAGTTTAATCACCGAGACAGATAAGTAGTCATAAAGTTCTAATGACGTAATTAAATAGTTCAGTTCAGACTCTAGTAAGATAAAGACGTAACGCATTATCATTTGCAGCATCTGCTTCTATTCTATCTGTCGTATAGAGGTTTGTACATTTATTTATATACTAGTTTCATGAAATTTGACATGTTTTTACTGCGGATCTCTTTTCTAGATACTACTTAAAGATGTTAATGTAGAATGTATAAAACAATGCAGTACTTTTTCCAATTCAAAAACATTAGAAATGCATTTTATTCACTTGTGTATTTATTTTACTGGTGTATTAAGAATTCTACGCCTTATACTCCATTCAGCCACAACTAATAGATTCTACTTTTATATTAAAACGAATTCTCTACAAATTAAGCTTTTAAATTATAAATTAATACCTTATTCCCAGTCTTCCTCAACTATCAGCTGTATAATTTTTATAAGAGGCCTTTCGAAAACAATATTTCATCTTCTCTTTGTTGTTAGTAAGAGGCCTTTAGAAAATTTGTTCGTACTTTGGTACAGAAGACGAAAAATCATACTGCAAATAGTTGAGGAAGACTGAGAATAAGGACTAATTTATAATTTAAAAGTTTTATATAGTAACCTCTAAGGACATTCAAAATGTATTTTAAAAATCTTGATATCTATAAGTTATAAATCTTTTAATATATCTATACAATTCATAGTTAATACCTGCTGTTAGGTCAGGATATTGTATTAACCCATAAAAGTGTTGATAATAGTTGAATACGCTTTCTTAACCCTTAACTTCACTATGTATCTTACAAGATGCATTGATTTGATTGATTTATTATTGTTTATGAAACAATAAAAAGACAAATGATTATAAATTACTTAAGTTTGTCTCAAATTACGTAACAATGTACAATAATAAGATGGATTTTACATTATTTTGTTTTCTTTTCAGTCCGAAACATTTGAATAACTGGCACGAGAAATTGTTTCTCCGATTTAAGGGTTAAAGTCTTTTTGAAACAACAATTGTAGACTTCAATTTATATTCACTAGGAAGTATTAACTTATATAATTACTGTATTAAGTCCAATATTTTTGGTTGTGTATCAGAATGCTGCTGTAGTCATAGTATGTCTGTAGACCAGTAGTACTCACTAGAAATTACAAGAGAGCCAAATATAAGAAACCATATCTGTTCGAGAGCCGCACCAAATTTCACAGTTCTCAGTCTTGGTAACACGCAGCTTTTTTTTTTTTTACATTTATGGACAAAACACAATTACTGATTACTGTAATTTAATTTTTGTTAATAATTAGCTGTTTATTATTGTATTATTATTATTATTATTGTTATTACTATTATTATTATTATTGTTATTATTATTATTATTATTATTATTATTATTATTATTATTATTATTATTATTATTATTATTATTACGGTACTGTATGAACTACATGGTCTTTATAGGAAGCCAGATATAATAAGAACAGTTAAGTCTCGTAGACTGCGATGGGCAGGACATGTTGCACGTATGGGGAATGGGAGACTTGCATGGAAGTTTCTTGTAGGAAAGCCAGAGGGAAAACGCCCAGTTGGTAGACCAAGAATGAGGTGGGAGAATAATATTAACTATGATTTGGGGGAGGTGGATTATACAGGGGATGATTGGAAAGCATTAGCTCAGGATAGGGATGTATGGAGAGCTTATGTCCATGCGGCCATGAACCTACGGGTTCGATAGTGCCAGTGAGTAAGTAAGTAAGTAAGTAAGTAAGTAAATATTACGGTACTGTACATAATTTTAAGGCAACTTACAATTGTGTAGATTCCTTTTTAGCAGGTATGAAGAAAAATTCATGCTCCCAAGTATCTTGAAAAACTCTTCCTTCATCTTCGAGTTTTCTCTTTTTCCCTTTCGAAAAAACACCAGCCATTATTAAGCACTGAAATTCACCTCACTTCACTTCAACTGATTAGGTAACACACAGTATCCAGTCGCTTGTTCATAGAAACTAAATTTTATAATATTTCATTGTGAAATATTCGGACGACAATGTAGAAGTTTAAATGGTTTTAAAAACAAACGTACGCATATTCAAAACCAATAACACTAGCCAGGACATCGCATTGCATTGTTGAACACGTGCGGTACTGTACTGCTCGGAATGACATAGGGGTATCCAAAGTTTTGCAGAATTTCAATAAAGATTATATTATTTTATACTTGGAATTTAAAATTTAAATGTAATGTAATGAAGGTAAAATTATCCCAAGAGCCTTAATAAACATCTTCAAGAGCCGCATGCGGCCCGCGGGCCGCGCAATGACAACCGCTGCTGTAGACATTAGCTAATTTTTCACGAATTATAAATCTTATTTAAAATACTAGCACAATTTTCCGTGACAACTAAGAAAAATCAAGGAAAAGCTGTCAGGCTAGAGGATAAATTATTTATATCTGGGGCCAGTCTGATATACTCCGTGTGAACTAACTCTCTCGATAGGAACAAAATATATTCTGATAAACATTAAAATTGAACTCGTAGTAGCTACGAAAAGCCCAAGTGTCACATACTTTTTTATTTATCATATTTAAATTGATTAAAGCGAATTAATTCTATATTCTTTATTTGTTATTTTATATCACATAAACAGCAAGGTTCTTTTTAAGTAGATAACCCTAACTATTACGTACTTACTCACTGGCACTATCAAACCCATAGGTTAATGGCCGCGCGGACATAAAGCTCTCCATACATCCCTATCCTGAGCTAATGCTTGCCAATCATTCCCTGTATAATCTACTTCCTTCAAATCATAGTTAATGCTATTCTCCCACCTCATTTTTTAACCCTAACTATTACTATAATTATTTAGCAATAAATTAAAAAATCGAGAAATGTCATTTAATCCTACCTTGTCCATGTCATGGTCCATGGATAGTGAGGGCAAAGAGAGAATTTATTCTTTGACGCTGTGCTTTTGGCCTATCAACTAGAGGAGAAAACGCCAATAGAAAATCATCGTCCTTCAGGATCGCTGGATGTTTGGGCGTACGGCTGACTACCCTACTCTGTAAAAAACTTTTGCTAGGAAACCCAAACAATCAGATCCTTGAGAGGATTATGAGGGAAGCCGAGGCTCGAATCGGATTGTAGTGCTGCTCTTTTGATGATTTAGTAATAAATATAATAAATATAATAATAATAATAATAATAATAATAATAATAATAATAATAATTATTATTATTATTGTTATTATTATTATTATTATTATTATTATTACGTAAGACACAACTACATAATCACTATACATATGCAGTATACGATTTAGAGAGAATTAAATAATAATTACACATTAAATAAAACATAATAATCGTAACTATGGTACATTATACAGGTTCTTAGGCCCACGTATTATAGTAAATGAAAATCATCGTAACAGGCAGAAGGCATACTAAATATGTAAGATGCTCGGAAAAAAAAATACGGTATTAGAGATTTTAGAAATAGGCCTACATTAAAATAAATATTACCAACTATCTCATGGAAAAATCAATTGAGGTTACTAACGAGAGAGGGAGCTATGCCACTTTGAGAAGAAATGCAAATTACACTGAGCAACAAAAAATAAACTTTTTTTTTTGTCTCAGAAAGAAAAATCTGTGATTCTGATAGTATTTTTTCTCCTGAATTCAAATGTGATATCGGGTTTTCTCCGTCACGCAAGGTTTCAGAGAGACAGGAATTTATAATTTCAAACACTTTAATATTTTCTACATTCGTAACTACACAATATTCGAACATTCGGACTCGCCTAGAAAGTAAGAAATGACGATTTTCTGCTATATTTCGCCTATGGAGCATCCCTCTTGATGGTCCAACAATAATCGGCCAGCATATTAGGATTCCATTTGCCTTGATATCTCTTTTCCATAGCTGAAAACCATTTGAGTTAGCTCATTTGGTTTTATTTTACAATGGACAAATGGACGAAAAAAACGTTTATTAAAAAAATAATTATTTACATCCATTAATTGAAATTGAAATAAAAAAAAACAGTGGGTGATGGAGAACTTCCGAATACATATTTGAAAACACGATAAAAACTGCATTAAGTGCAACTATTGGTACTCATGAGACAAAAATCATGTTGACCAGTGTTATCAATGCTATTTAGACCTATATTAAAAGTTATATTTTTCCTTTTACATAGTTTACATAACAGTAAGTCAAAGAAGAAAGAAATTATCCCTTTATTGTACAAATAATTTCGTTATATAATGCTTTATAAAACCCGTCCACCGCTGTAGTCTCGTGGTAGCGTGCTACCTTGTCACGCAGCGGGCCCGGGTTCGATCCCCACTCGGAACAAGTTTCCTGGGTGAGGTTTTTAGGGGTTTTTCCTCACCTGTAAGACAAATGTTAGGATACTTTAAGGCCCAAACGGTCCCCGAACATCATCTGGCCATCATTAGCATCAATATCATATTCACCACATCAGATTAAGTTTAGGTTTAAGGCCTCGCCAGGCGCATCGTTACCCATCGTCATCACCCATCATATCATTGGGCCAGCGTAACTCCGCCTTCCAGGCGCCCCAACTCAGAAGTGGGTAACAATAGCCAAAGCCAGGAGAGAATACCTGAAATGTCGAATGACAAACAGGTGGAATTGAACAAAATAAATTCTTTATAAAACCCAATTTATTTCCATTTCTCCTTAAAGTGGATCCTCTCTCTCTCTCTCTCTCTCTCTCTCTCTCTCTCTCTCTTCTCTCTCTCTCTCTCTCTCTCTCTCTCTCTCTTACTAGAGCCCTCAATTGTCTACGAGCTATTCGACATTGTATTGTTTAATGTCATTAAGAAATTAGATTAAAGATTAAGATTATTCTCGGTTATTGTGTTGTGTTGCCTTAACTACTCGGCTAAGACACGGGACTATTAATAACTGACAGTGTAGAATGAAAATGCCCTCATTTGACGATATTGGTTTAAAATGTATCGGTGTTCTAACAGGTAAACCTTCTCTTCTTTGATACTAGCTTTCCGGAAACCCATATATTTTCTGAAAGCTTATATCACACATAGACAACCTGTGAAATCTTAGCGGCAGAGGGATAAGCGTTTAGGAGTTATAGGATCCAACGAAGTGTCAGTAAAGTGTGTATAGATGGACACATTCCCGTAACGAGGTCTCTATTTCTTCTATGTTCCCGTATTTTGCTGTAAAGTATGTTTTCTTCTTACATTGCAGATGGGTCCTAAAGTAGTTATGTATTTTATCATCTCCAATTCCTGGATGTTCGAGACCGATTGCTTGTTCTGAATCGGGAGACCAAGGCAGCCATAACGACTTTAGGATCCATCTGCAATGTAAGAAGAAGACATATTTGACAACAACATACGGGAACATACAAGAAATATAGACGCCATCATCATCATCATCACTCCAGGGATTAGGCAATTGCCCGTTCCAACTTCATAATGCATCAGCCCAACGTCTTCTAGGTCTTCCAACATCACGTCTTCCTCTTGCCCATGAAGCTTCTCAGTAAGATAAAAGTCTCCTGGAAGCGTTACGAGCGCTTCGCAGGACAAGGATGGTGGAAGGGCTGCTTCCTCTGAGCCTCCAAACATGCTCCTCTGGGTATCCACCCCCCAAGAGAGGGCTGCTTCTTCCGCTCTTCAAGCCCTACAAGTTTAGCTGTGCTATTCCTTGTCGCCCTATTGACCGTTGAAGACTTGACGAAGATGTGGCCGCCCAATATGGATACAGACGCCATTCCTTCGTTGTGAGCTATACTTAGTTCCCCTCGCCTCTTACCCACCAGCAATATTAACCTAAGTCAATCATCCCCAGTAGAGTCGTCTGGATCATCGGGTACTAAGCCCCCCCCCACCACGTCAAGGTGATAGCTCCTGGGGGGGACGCCATTACAGGAATATGTCCATCTATACACACTTTACTAACACTTTGTGGATCCTATAACTTCTAAACGCTTGCCCTCTGCCCGTAAGATTGCACAGGTTGTCTACTTGTAACATAAGCTTTCAGAAAATATAAGGGTTTCCAGAAAACCGGTATGAAAAGAGAGGAGGCTTATATGTAAGTATAGGTCTATTACTTGAGTGAATGAAACATTGCTTAACGTATGTACATTATGCAATGTTATTCAGATTGTATCCACAGACTTCTGAGTATTTGTTTAACGGATGTATTTACTACCTTTATCTTTGTTACGGCCTTGGATAACAAGGATCAGATTTAGAAAATGCAATAGGTACCTATTATTACAATAAAAACCATCCGACCAATGAAATTACAGGGAATTAACACAATACCAGGAGGAATTCACAATCATAACTTATCTGCATTACTGTTACATTAGTCTGTGTATCAATTATTACAGTAAGTAGCATTTAATTTACAAACAAAACACTTATGTAAGGAAAACACAAATTTCCTAAAGTTTGTTCATAATAAAATCAAATGTTTCTTACCTCTCCTCATACAAATCTTCTAAGTAGATCGCGATTTCGAGACCATAACGGTCTCATCTTCAGCACTATTTTGGCGACTGATGTTATGTCGATCGGAAGAAACTCTTCTTCTTCCCTCTGTTGGTCGACCGATGAACCTCTGGATCAGGTCAGAATTTGCGGGAATTTCGAAGTTCATAAGTTTTCCTTTGCTTTTGGGAAAAGATCCATATTCAGAAAAACAAAGGAAAACTTATGAACTTCGAAATTCTGACCTGATCCAGAGGTTCATCGGTCCACCAACAGAGGGAAGAAGAAGAGTTTCTTCAGATCGACATAACATCAGTCGCCAAAATACTACTGAAGATGAGACCGTTATGATCTCGAAATCGCGATCTACTTAGAAGATTTGTATGAGGAGAGGTAAGAAACATTTGATTTTACCATAAATTAAACCTCATAGTGATTAATTCCTGTAAAAGTTTGTTCATAGTATTTGTATTATTTATTTTTTTATCTTAAACATTTATTGAGAAGGAACGTAATATCGGCCAGTCTCGGTGCACTAGTTCCAAAGTTCGCGTGTTTAAACCCGGTCGGATCGATGAATTTTCTCAGGATGTAATAATCATAAATATGCTACCTTCGGAGGAGTTAAAGCCGTAACGCAAAACAGATCGGTTCTTTCACGCCAAGCTTTGAATTGCGACACTAATAATCCAATTTGTTAAAGCGGAGTGTTGAATATAATATTATAGTAATACTCGTAGTAGCACCACTTTTTTAGAGTGACCATTTAACTCATCCCCAAATGGGAGTCAATGACTAATTATATTTAAATTATTTTTTATTTACAACCAATCACACTCCTTTTTCACCTCGATTTTATCAGATTAATTTCATCACTGTAAAATCAAGCTCCTCATTTTTAACATTCTGAATAGGTCATAGAATTATTATGCAGTGACTGCATGTGGCTACCAGATTATATATATATATATATATATATATAGTGCACGAATGTAACCTTATCGTGGTTGCGGGAGATAATGCAAAACATTTGTAGCAATTGATTATACCACAAAAAAAAACATTGTTTGCGCTTCCTTAAACATATTTTTTCCCAGACTATAACGTTCCACACAAATATAATTGTCATATTTACATCATACGACATCAGAAATTAATTAATATACAGTTTCATGTGTTAAATGTTTTCTCCACTAGGGTGCATTCTTACAATATTGCGATCCTTTGCCAATAAGTAATATGATATGGTTGCGGTGATAAACATGTGAAACATACGTTTCTCATTTGTTTTCAAAACTATATTTAAATAATGATTTGTGAGTAAACAGCTTAATTTTATTGGTTAAATAGTCCTAACAAATGCCACTCTTGATTTACAAATTCTCTAGATAAATTAGAAATCACTTATGAAAAATGTAGTAAAATATTTTTTTTACAAATGGATCGAATGGGTAGGAAGCCGTAGCCAACGTGCGAAAGCGGACTACTGAAAGATAGTTCGTATCGATACATCAGTGTTCAATAATAAAAGGAAAAACTATTATAATTATATTATAAATTAAACAATCTTAAGTAAAAATATTATTTAATATTATGCAGTAGCTACGACAATTCTAATTTATTAATATTATTTTCCTCTTATTGTTAACCAATTTTCTAGGTTTACCATTAACTTGCAGCATGCCAATATATCACGATTTGAATTTAGAAATATTTCTGGCAACAGCTGTCGTCTCTAATATTCATAAGTAATGCCACGAGTGATTTCCAAATTATCGATAAATTCACGACTCACGAAGTGAGGAGTGAATTTATCTAGAGAATTTGGAAATCAAGAGTGGCATTTGTTAGGACTATTTAACGAATAAAATAAAGCTGTTTACTCACAAATCATTATTTAACTACAGTTATTTAAAAATATTTTTATATTTAAAGTAAACGGTGATGTTTGAAAACTAATGAGAAACGATAGGTAGCCTACGCTTCTACTGCTTCTTTTGTTTATCACTGCAACCAGATCATACTATTTATTGCCAAAGGAACGCAATATTGTAAGAATGCTCTCTAGTGGAGAAAAAATGAAACACATCAATCTGTATATTAATTCATTTTTGATGTCGTATACATTTAAGAAAGTGCAAACAGTGGTTTCTTTTTTTGGTGGTATAATCAATTGCTACAAATGTTGACATGTAAGCACTATTATATACAATCTGGTAGCCGTATTTGTTATAGGCTCAGTCACTGCAAAATAACGGTCAGACCTGTTCAGAATATTAAAAAGGAGGAGCTTTGCTTAATATATGATAATCCTAACGTTGATAATTATTTCGTGAAACACGTCTCTGATTGGTTGTAATACAGAAATCATTGAAACGTGATTGGTCATTGACTCCCATTTGGGGCATGAGTTAAATATTCAAATTAATTACATTTTCCTAGAAACTGTACGGTATTTCCTTTTATGAATATTATATAGAATAATTATGGATTACCTAAAAATTCCAGAATAAAATTCTCAATTATTATATTAGGAATATCCCACACTACAGATGGTTCTCCTTCAACCTAAACTGATTTGTCGCCAGAAGCATCTTCTTCCCCTCAAATCTCTATCTTCCATACTTATAATCTCTCCACCTATCCAACGTCCTCTAGGTCTGCCTCTTTCATTTCTTCCATTAGCTTTCAAATCAAAGATCTTCTTTGGTATTCTATCTTCTTTCATTCTTATGACGTGTCCATAGTATTTCAAACGTTTTTCTTCTATTTTTTAAATGTTTTATTTTAACTTGCGTAATTTCCCTTATTGTGCTGTTTCTGACTTTACCCGTCTTGAAATTCTTGTCGATTGCCTCCAATGATCCATATTTACTGCTAATAGCCTGTTGTCTATTTACTGTCCAGGTTTCCGACCTATATAATAAAATGCTTTGTAACATGGCTTGAAATGTAGTTTTGTTCCTTCTGTTATGCATATTATATTTATATTCCAAAGTACTGAGTTCAACATACCAATGTTTCTTCTTCCATCAGTTATTCTTCTTTCAATTTCTGTAGGTCATTTCTTATTTTGATCTAAAATAGATCCTAAATATTAAAAACCTTTAGCATTGTGTATTCTTCCTGAATTACATTTTAACTCATCTATAGACGAATTCCCGCACATTAGACGTACTCTCATATCGTAATCGTCCAACATAATAAAGTGTTGATCCAAGGTTACATTATATTCAGGATGTCTATAGAATAGAGATAAATAAATGCAACAATTATTTATTTACTAAGTTTTAACTTAGAAGTTTAAGAAATAAAGGAAATTATGGGTGTACAAGAGGAGCCGGACATCATAGAAAAGAAACGATTGCAGTGGTATGGTCATGTCAAACGAATGCCAGAGCAAAGATTGCCAAAAATTGTTATGGAATGGATCCCAATGGAAAGGAGGAAGACCTAAGAAAACTTGGATAGAAGGGGTACAAGCAGCTATGAATATCAAAGGAATGGAGGAAGATCAATGGGTGGATAGAGAGGAATGGCGTTTGGTTTCCGGAAGACGGCGGCAGCTGCCATGATACCGGATGATGATGATGATGAACTTTTAATAATAAATAACAATTGAAATCAAACTTTTAATTAGAGCATCTACTTTGCATTTGTTCATCTCCACTCTATAGTCATCCTGGATAGTGTGTATTTGCATGATTCGTATGTTAGATTTTCAATAACGAACTAATGGTATTGATTGTAAACATTTTAAGAAATCAGCATTGTTATAGCAAACTCATTTTTCATTATTTGCAGGTATATTAAAATGGATCGTTTGGAAGGAAGGGTTGCTGTAGTGACAGGAGCAAGTTCTGGTATTGGAGCGGCCATCGCAGAAGAATTGGTGAAGAGAGGACTCAAAGTTGTGGGACTGGCGCGGAGAGTGGAGAAAATTGAGGTGAACATTAAAAAATAATCGAAGTAGGAGAAGGAATATGGTAACAATACGAGTAAGTCAGGATTAAAACACGTTTTAAATTTAAATAACATTACTCCAATAACATCTAGAACATATTTAAATAAAGAAAACTTGTTTATAACAATAAACACCAAAATAATCTAAACGTGTGAGCAAAATAATAAGAAATCAAAGATAATGTTTTTTCCTTTAAATGAATTATTTTTTAAATATCATGTAGGCGTATGTGTATTTACAAGAAAGGGAATGGGAAAAAATACAAATAAAATGAAGATTTTCTTATAGTTTTGTAGCACATCTATTATACGACACAGCGGAACATTTACCTTCCAGTAATAGCAGCATTGTTGATATGTCGCATGGACACAGGTACTAACCGCGTAAAGTCAGGAATAAATAGCAAATAAAGGACATACATTGTCCATCATTGCTAGTATTCCCACATGCAAACATTAATTGAAACACACAGACTGACTTGAAGCGAGTGTACGCGAGATGACACAGCATTAATTTGCAAATAATCCAAAAACAAAGTAGGTCAATGTTCCGCTGTGTCGGATAATATTTACTAAATTGTATTTACCTAGATATATGTTGACGTAAACAAACAAAAAAATAAAAAAAATATGCTAAGATGCAATAGTCTATTTACTCGTAGAGAAAGAAAAAGGAGCATAAACCAGTAAGGGGTTGAACCATAAACTGAATCTGCAAAAATTGTGAATGGGGCTTCGAAGTATTCAAAAGCTTGAAGGCTGTGATCAACCAATTAAGAATTAGGGTAAGTTAATACCATAGGTTTAGGTCGAAACTAATTACATTATTGTTTCTTTATTAAATCAATTTTTATAATAATAATTATAACACTATTTATTATTATTATTATTATTATTATTATTATTATTATTTTATCTATGGTTGTAATAGGCCTAGCCTCAATTTTATAAAAAAATGGTTGAAGATCGAGAAAATCTTCCCCCCCCCCATAAACTGAATCTGCAATTGTAAATGGGGCTTCGAAGTATTTAAAAGCTTGAAGGGCTGTAAAATATAGACCTAAAATAACTGTATAGTAATCTGAGTTGGTTTTTTGTTTATGTTTGGAGAGACCAAAATGTCCTAAAGAGGCAATGGATTCTTACGTCACATTTATATTTACACTAACAGACTGTAGTATAAAATAATATGTTCCAGGAATTGGCAGCAAAATTAAAATCAGAAAAAGGAGAACTTCATGCCCTGAAGTGTGACGTCACAATTGAGGAAGAAATCAAGAAATCATTCGAATACATTAAAATTAAATTAGGAGGCGTACACATATTGATTAACAATGCAGGAGTTATGATCTTTACAAATACAATGATAGGTAAGATTTCAGTATCCTAAAATAATAATACTACTACTACTACTACTACTACTACTACTACTACTACTAATAATAATAATAATAATAATAATACTTACTTACTTACTCACTGGCACTATCGAACCCGAAGATTCATGGCCGCGCGGACATAAGCTCTCCATACATCCCTATCCTGAGCCAATGCTTTCCAATCATTCTCTGTATAATCTGCTTCCCTGAAATCATAGTTAATGTTGTTCTCCCACCTCATTCTTGGTCTACCAACTGGGCGTTTTCCCTCTGGCTTTCCTACAAGAAGTTTCCATGCACGTCTTTCATTCCCCATATGCGCAACATGTCCTGCCCATCGCAGTCTACGAGACTTAACTGTTCTTATTATATCTGGCTTCCTATAAAGACCATGTAGTTCATTGTTATGTAGTCTTCTCCATTCACCTGTCTGTTCATCTCTCTTTGGTCCAAAAATTTTCCTAAGAACTTTATTCTCAAATACTCGTAATCTTCTCTTTGGTCCAAAAATTTTCCTAAGAACTTTATTCTCAAATACTCGTAATCTCCTTTCCTCTGGAAAGATTACGAGTATTTGAGAATAAAGTTCTTAGGAAAATTTTTGGACCAAAGAGAGATGAACAGACAGGTGAATGGAGAAGACTACATAACAATGAACTACATAATAATAATAATAATAATAATAATAATAATAATAATAATAATAATAATAATAATAATAATAATAATAATAATAATAATAATAATAATAATAATAATAATAATAATAGCTTTATTTTACCTCGCAGAGTAAAGGCCTTAAGGCCTTGTCTACCACAAAAAATAGTCTTACATCTAAATTACAATATACATAAACGATTACATTTTATAAATACAATACAATTAATATTTATAATGTATTTTGATGTATAGCCCTACATAAAATTGGCTATAAATAAAATACTCTGTACTTTATTTGGGACATATTATTGATTTTACAAGTAACTTGAATATTATCTCCCATTGAAGGAGTAAAAACTAGTATTCAGGAGACCTTAAACTAAACTGTAAATATAGGTTTATTTAAATTACTTGCTAATACCTGGCGTGCGCTGCTACACCTAAATAAACTATGTGTTTTTGCATTTAGTTGAATAAGTAAAAGTAAAAATAATTATAAATTTATATCGTTATTTATTTTTAGATACCCCGTGCTGATTACTCGGCGTTGCCCGGGAATCTACGCATCACGATACACTTGGCATAAATGAGCTGAAAGACAAAATTCGTTAATTTGAGTTATCCATAAAAGAATACCCGCCGTGCGCTGCTATGCTTGCCTGGGAATCTACTTATCCCGATCTTCTTGGCATCAACGAAAGACAAAAAATGGTTATTGTCGCGGGCTTTACTGTACAGTTTTTTGAGATATTCAATTCTGCGTACAATAATTTTGTGTATTTGTTATGGTTTTTGCGTAAGCCACTTACGCTTACAAAAATCGACATTCATCACGTTTTTTTGACTCCAGAAGGCGATGTTTAAGGGTGAAGAGCTTGAGCATTAAAACTCTGTTATAACCTATAACCTTCCCGGGAAAATCCTGAACATTTTGCAAAAAGTCCCATGACAATCGGATGCTTGCCCGGGAATCTACTTATCCCGATCTCCTTGGCAGCAATGAAAGACAAAAGTGGCTATTGTCTGTTATCTGTAAATGATAAACATATGCTGTCGCGGGCTTTTTTGTAGAGTTTTTTTGAGATATTAAATTCTGTGTACATTAATTTTGTGTATTTTTTATGGTTTAGGCAGCGTAAGCCATTTAAGGGTAAAAAAGGGACTTTTTCACTACAAAGGGCGTTTTTTAAGGGTGTTGGATCTTCGCTAGGTTTATCGTATAGGCCACATGACCTAAAACGAATTTGTTCATGATGATGATGATGATGATGGAGTTGAGTATCTCAACTCTCTTATAGCCTATGTTCATCCCGGGAATCTCCTGAACATTTTGCAAAAACCCCATCATGATCGGATCAACGGTATGGCCGTGCATAAATTACGAACAAACAAACAAACAAATATTCATTTTTATATATTAGATTAAAATCACGACACAAAAACTAAAACACAGGCACAGAATAATGATACAGAGTAACCTAGAGGAATATCTTATACAAAACTAGTGAATATAAAAAATAAAAACACAATTTTAGGATTAATAGTAAGATAAGAAAAATTATATAACATGAAGGAGAAACATCTACAACCAGGAGGTTGGATGGACCAACAAAATTGGCTATTAGGAATCAGACGATATCAAAGGCATTAATCAACTGATGATGTATCTAACTATCTATCTATCTATCTATCTATCTATCTATAATGATAATGGTTAGCATGGACATTCATAGATGTTCAATGTAGGCATTATTTGTGAGAAAACAGATAATATCTATTGCATACTTAATTCCATGCCTTAGATGCAGTAAATCCTGTGCAAATGGGAATATATGCAGTATGTCATTCACATACACCCAAAGGAAGAAATCACATGGTGTGATGTCAGGTGATCTGGATCCCACTATAGTAATGTCACTTTATTCAACCCAGCATGGCTAATCCAGTATTCTAATATATATATATATATATATATATATATATATATATATATATAGGCACATTTTCATTGATGCTTATGGAATCTGGAGTGCTTTCATGTTATGTATTCATCCATAGTATTTCTGCCCGAAGGCAGGTCATTCAGTGCAAAATCATAGCATTTTCATGCTATGCTTTGCAGCTTTACTAGGGAATTATAGGTGTGGTAGCTTCCCGTTGCTTTCCACACCGGTGAAGGATGATGATGACGATGGCCGGATCATTTTCGGGGACCGTTGGGCCCTAAGCTTCCTGACATTAGTCTTACAGGTGAGGAAAAAACCCGAAAAATACCTCACCCAGGAGCCTGTCCCGACCGGGAATCGAATCCGGGTCCGCTGAATGACAAGGCAGCACGCTACCTCGAGACCACAGCCATGTTATGTATGTAGTTGTGAAATACAATTTTTACTGGAGTTACAGAAATGTTTCCCTTTGTCCTGTAATTCATGATAGCATGACATATATAATTTATACTATATTTTTAAAATTGATATTATATTATTCCAGATGGATCGACAGAGGAATGGAGAAATATGCTGGATATAAATGTTCTTGCATTGAGCATATGCACTAGGGAGTCAATTAAGTTAATGAAAGAAACAGATATAGATGATGGCCACATTATTCATATCAACAGGTACTTATATGTTGCACTGATTAAACATTTATTTATTATACAAGTGATTAATGTCAGATTTTATCCATGAGAAGTAATGTTTATTTTATAGGACACAATCAAATGAACTAAATTATAAGAGTGGATTAAATCTAGTCAATCCCAATATTATATCCTTCTTCTTCTTCTTAAACTTAATTTGTAGGATTTTCATCCTGTTTATTTCCAAAATCCCCAACACTCTTTACAATTTATATCAATGAAGTAATATGTTGTTGGAACAAGAAATATAAATTTGGAATAAGAATATCAGAAAATAGAAAATTAAACACCCTATTGTTTGCAGATGACCAAATAATAATATCAAATTCAGAAGATAATCTACAGAAAGGTCTGTATGAACTTAACAAAATTACAGAAGAATATGGATTGAAGATATCTACAGAAAAAAAACAAAAATTATGGCATTTCAAGGTGTAGATCCTGTCAGAAGTAAAATTGTACTGGACAATAAAATTTTGGAGCAGGTGAATAATTTTACATATCTAGGATGCAATATCTCATATGAAGAAGAAAAGGATGTAAATGCAAAAATATCTAAATTTTTAAGAATTTTAGGGTTAATAAATTCTATCTTCAAGCCACAGTTAGTCCAAAAGCATTCAAGATTAAAAGTGTATAAAACACTGGCTCTTCCAACTCTTTTGTATGGTAGTGAAGTATGGACGTTGAAACAGAAGGATATACAGAGACTTAGATCTGCTGAAATGAGATACCTTCGGAGGACTGCAGGATACATACTACTAGATCACAAAAAAAAAATGAAGACATCTTAGTAGAATTCCACATGGAACCTTTAGAAAACAAAATTTCTGATTATAAGTCAAGATGGATGCAACATGTTCATCAAATGGAAGATCACAGAATACCCAAACAAATGTTAAGATATCAACCTGCAGGAAGAAGACCAGGACGTCCACTCAAAAGACTTTTGGATGGTGTTTCTCTTGAGGCCGAAACAGGTCAACAAATGGCCTAAATTCGTGAATGTACTATGTTGATGATTATTATTTCCAAAATCACTCCTCGGAGGAAGACGTATTGGATGTGTTCCGTCTTTGATCCGAGGCTTGATCCTTGGGACTGCGAGCAATGTATAAGATACACCTTGAAGTGGGTTGCTAGCCCATTTTTATGGCGGGTTTATTATTCGGGGTTTCCTCCCTAGGCCGATTGCCTTCACCCAGCTCCAGAGCTCAGCCTGCCCCGTTTTATTTGGGAGTTGTCTCTCCTAGATGGGTTTCTTGCAGGACTAACGAACCCTATCCGCCCGTTTGTCAATCTACAAGGCAGTAGATGTAGAGTTGTCTCTTCCATCAGGTATACCGTACCGAAGGACTCCTTCTCCGCTGTATCTGCCGTTGAGGTCTTCGCCGTAACCCTGGCAAGGGGCCCTCACAAGGTACTATCAGCTGGGCAAGCTGAACCAAGGTTTTTTTACGAGGTGTTACTCCTCCCCCTCACCCTTTTTCAACCTGGCTTGGGACAGGCTATGGCGGGTTTCAATATTATATCCAACATCTTTAAATACGTGATTGAATTAAGTCTTCTTATTCGTCATCCTGGGACTAAGCCTGTTGGCTCGTTTCAGTTTCATGAAAGCTAGAAATGTTAAAATTGTTCAGACCATATTCTGTGTGGGCGTCCAACATTTCTCCTTCCGTGCGGTTTATAATTTAGCAGTAATTTTAGAAATCTTTCTTCTGGCATTCCATCAACATCTCCTTTCCAGGCGTTCTTATATTTCATTATTTGATCTGTAAGTTTGAAAATATTTAGTTACTTTCTCATATATTCATTTCTTTTCTTATTCAGCAGAATATATCCTGCTATATTTCTTAAAAATCTCATCTTAATTACTTCCAATCTTAGTTCTTGTCGTTTAGTGATCGTCCAACATTCCGATCCATACATCAATACAGGAATAGTTTCTTGTTTTTAAGGCTTCGCCACACATTATATTAAATGTATTAATTTTATCATTAATATATTCAATTTTAACATATGATAAATTGAAACTTAGATATTTGAAACTATTCACTTGCTCTAAAATTTTATCATCAATTATTATTTTTGCTCTTAAGGTATAATGTCCTTTAAATGCTAACATTTTAATTTTATTCTTTGAAATTTATAAATTACAATTGGCACTTATTTTTTTCAAATTGTATTAAGTATTATAACACATTAGGGTATATTATAACAGTCTCCAATACAGTACCACCTCTACCAGATATTCAGTGAAACACCAGTTTTGAATCCTGCTGTTTACCAAAGTTAGTGAATAACATGTAGACAAACACATTGGGTCTATATATTAATGCATTTCAAGCTCAGTATGTCAAATGATAGATACTTAATAATGCTTCCTTCAATCAAGTTTATTAAATTTTATTGTTAAAACTTTTGAAAGTATAATGTTACATGGATCGGAGGTTTGGACAATGACATAACAAAATGCCAAGAAAATAACTGCAATTGAAATGCATATTTGGAGAAGAGCTGCCAGAAAATCTCGACTGAAAAGTATTAGAAATACAGAAATAAGAAAATGGATGAATGCAGAAAGATGTATAATAGATGAGATTGAACACAGAAGGCTAAAAGTGTATGGACACGTAAGAAGAATGTAGGACGGAAGACTACCAAAGGCTGTCTGTGCATGGAAAATTGAAAGAAGGAGCAGAAAAGGATTCAATTAGGAAATTTGGTGTAACGGATGAAGACACAGAGGACAGAGAACGATGGAGAACTTTAATTAAGGGAAATTTGTGAATGCTTGTAAAGAACTGATAGTCTGTAAGTCTGTAGTGACTTATGTATTTTTTAAAAGTCATGTTAATTACCAAGATTGATTTGGAGAAAACCCTCAGTGATGAGGAAAATTCTCAAAATGAATGAATGAATTATTATTATTATTATTATTATTATTGTTATTATTATATCTTTGTTTAATGTTTAAATAAAGGATATATATTGCACATTGTGCACTACACATCGTTAATAAAATAAAGGATATAAACATAAAATTAGAATAACAGTTATATATATATATATATATATATATTTTAATTTTTACTGTTTGCAGCATATGTGGCCATTCTCCTCCATCTGAACGTATAGTTATGTATGCTGCAACAAAGCATGCTGTAACAGCATTAACTGAAGGACTCCGTCGAGAATTGATTACGCAAAACTCTAAGATACGAGTCTCTGTGAGTAAAAAAAATTATATTACAGTGGTATATTAATAATATTTGGTCTTGTGATAGTTATAACTGAGTCTAGAGGAGGAATGCAATGTTGCTCATACATGGAGTTATGGTGGGAGATCACGAATTCACCAGAATTTGAAATTCAGATATGGTAACATCTTGCCATGAATAGTAATAATATGCATAATCACTAACAATTACAATGGTTTGAGTATTTTTCTCCAAATCAAAAACATGTATTGGCTATTTTATTAAGTTTGCAATATATTGCATTTTTACTTGAATATTGATTCCCTTTAAATTTATTGATTATTAAGAGGAATAATATACCAGGTACATACTAAACAAGGAAGGCAGAAACACCCCAGCAACACGAAATCAAGTCCAACACACAGGACACACAGAATGGACTTCTATCAACCCTGCAGAAATTAGAAAAACAATAACCCAAAGCTAGAACAGAAAAGCTTCTGGCCCAGATATGATATATAATGAACACCTCAAAAGCACAATTGACACGCTGAGCACCATATGGACAAAACTATACAACAAATGTATAGAACTAAGAAGAATTCCAGAACAATGGAGAAACTCGACGATAAAAGTTATATACAAAGGAAAAGGGGATCCAGAAGACCCTAACAAATACAGGGGCATCGCTCTTGAAAACGTTCCCTTCAAGAACCTAACAAAAATTGTAACAAATAGAGTAAGGGGAAAAAATCGATGAAAAGCTCCCTGACACGCAATTTGGATTCAGGAAAGAGAGATCAACTCAATCGGCAGTGAAACTCCTCCTTCAAAACATAGAGGAAGCACTCGATAGAAACACAAGTTGTATACTGTCTTCGTAGATTTTACGAAAGCCTTCGATCTAATGGACAGAGGATTAATAATAAGCAAATTGAAAAGTATCCTAGGAGAGGAGAACGCGTGTACCCAAATCGTTATATCAATAATGAAAGAAAATAGAATAGTTATATCAGATAGTCGTCCCGCGCCGTAGCCGAGCGGTTAAGGTAGGAAGCCTTGGCGCAGAGCTACGGGACTTACGCTGGTTCGAGTCTCCATGGGGGAAGAAATTTTCTCATGGTATTTCGACCGGTATGGGGCCGATGCCCACCCAGCATCGTGAGGCAATTGGGTAGCTACAATAAGTAGCGGCTCCAGGTTGAGGAACCAGCTATAACGGCGGGGGGACTCGACATGCTAACCGCATGTCACCCCTACACTGGCTGTTGATCATCAACCTCTGTGATTGACACATGTTGATGTGAAAGGCCAGCAGCCGGCTGGTAAAAGGGCAACCGCTGAAAAGTGGAAAGACCCTCAATCGGAATATCAGATAGTCTCTCAAAATAAAAAACTATACTGCAGACAAATGTGGTACTGCAAGGAGACCCATTTAGCCCACTGCTATTCATAATGGCAGCCGAAGAACTGGTAAGGAAAATAGAAGACCTAGGAGAAGAAATTTTCGTATATGCATATGCAGACGACATTGTAATCGGATCAACGGATATAAGTAAACTTCAGAACGCCATAACAACTATGGAAGAAAGGTGTAAAACCCACAGCTTCTATATAAAAACGAAAAAACAGAAATGATGGTGTTCAGAAACGGAGGAAAGATCCCTGCCACAACAGAAATAAAAATTGAAAAAGATAACATCAAAATAATAAAGGAGTTTAAATATCTAGGCATTACTTTACAATTCAGTGGAAGAAGCTTCACAAAACACTTAGCAGAAAGATCAACGCAAGCAATAATGACAATAAATTATATACGCAATATACAAACTCTAAGCCTGGAATCAGCGATGAAACTATTCAATGCAAAGATCCTCCCAATAATAACTTACGGGATAGAAATCATATCTTACAGAAGCTAATCTGAACACACTGGAAAAAGTGAAAGTTACATACATAAAAATATCAATAGGAGTATCAAAAATGACAAGAAGCCGTCTAGTGTACCTACTGGCAAGGAAGACTTTCCTTATCGAGGACTTGAAAACAGCATACCTACTACAAACAACGGAACCCTATGAACATGCGCTACAAAGACTACGCAGGAAAAGAGAGGAAGCATGGCGATGATAGACAGGAACTGGACAGAAGCAAATTTCCAGATACAACACGTCATTACAAGACTAAGCGTGCATGGATTCCACCACCTAATGTGTAGAGATAAAACATTCCATGACCCGAAGATGTCATACATATGCGAAGTATGTGAACAGAAATGCGAAAGATATCACATCGAAACGTGTACACAAAGAACAAAAACAATTTGTGATTACGCAAGACAAAGTTAAAGTGTTAGTGATTGTTAGCTGTGTTATCACCTTTGCACATTTGTGCGCAATCCATTTATATATATATATATATGGAGAGTATAATACATATATAAGAAAAATAAGAAAAATAAGTGTTTGAATTGGATTCGCCTGGTAGTGTAATGGATATCACGCTGAGGTACAGACTCAGAGATCCGGGTTCGAATCCCGTCCAGGCATTTATTTTTCTTATCATACCATATATATATATATATATATATAATTGGCGTTCGATATACCAGGTAAAAAAAATTAAAATAATACTTTAACGAATAATAATTTGCAATTAAGCCCTCGGGGATCCCCATCTAGTGGATATGTGAATGGTGACCACAAGGTGCCCAAGCTGAGCAAAACATTGCTTCCATATACTTGTGTTTTGCTCCTTACTTTTAACTTTAACCGATCTGATATTTCTTCCTTTTCTAGTACCAGATCCCTCTTTTTTACTTTCCTATCCAGTCTCCCTTGTCTGACCACTTGTTTTCTTCGGCCCTGATGGTATTAGAGTATTTGAGGCCGAAGGGTTCATTTCTGTCTTTCCTATATCTCTTTCTTTTAACCTCGCGTTCACTCACCTTGAATGCCCACATAAGCTGCATGTTCAAATGCAGCCGCATTGCAACTTATAATCATCGAAAAACTATTAACTGCACTGTCAAAGTTAAAGAAAGACACAAATACAATAATTGCCGGAGATTTTAATTGCAGAATCGATAAACCTAATCAGAAAGCAGAAATAGTAATAGAAACCCTATTGGAGGAAGGATACTCGCTACTCAACCAAAAGGACGAGAAAACATACTTCGGACACAATGGATCCAGCACAATTGATTTAATATTTTACAAAGGAAAAGGAATAACCATCAAGAGGCATGGAGGGCTCTGGAACTCTAGTGCCTCCATCATCAGGAAACACATACCAATAGCAACGGACATACAAATCTTAGAAACATTGCAATCACAGCCGATTCCCAGCAACACAAAACTATCACGAAGACTGGACATGGAGAAATTAACGAACTGGAATACTACAGAAGCTGAACAACTTGCCTTGAAAGGTAAAAGGACCAAAGAGAATCAGGAGCAGAGACACACCATTACATCACGGCTTCCACCACAAATTACGCAAAAACAAGACATTCCACACCCCGAATGACCAATGTGTGTGTGAATTGTACGGACAGAGATGCAACCAATATCATATCACCGAGTGCCATGAAAGAGCAAAATCGATCTCCGAATATAGCAAAGAATAATATCCATTCGGGGAACCTTCCATATTTAACTGCAACTTATAGCATAAGTAAGCAATGGATTCGTGTCGTCAGCTATGGTTGGATATGCGTAATAAAGAAGAAAGAAGAATAATTTGGAATTATAGTAAATTAATTCATTTATAATAAAATTATTAAAATTATTAATCTAACTATTGATATTATTTAAAAAATAAATCTCAAATTACAAAAAGAATTTCTTATTCAACCATTAGCCTCAGTCTTATTATTCATAGTTACTTCAAAATCCAATATCAAAATAAACCAATTAATGTTTTAAATTCACAGTGAAAGATTAACATAACATAATTCCACAAAAGGAAATTTTGTGAAGGAATTAATAAAAATGTTTAAAGTTTTATTAAAAATAAAACTTTATAATTACTATACAAAATTATTGATTTCTTACAAACTTTCATAATATAATACTATAAAAACAAATACACAGGTTTCTCTCCATGATAAATAATTACTGCAATATTAATATGTGAAAATATATGATACAACTCTGTATTACTAATAAAAATATTGAATCGTGAAATCTCACCTCGTACGTCATGATCTTTAAGCACGGTACCGCAGTTTCAAGGGGCATCCCTCTCATCTTGAGTCATAAAGATGCCTCTCGAAACTGCGAACAATATATGAGGTGAGATTTCACGACACAATATTTATTGGTTATTGAAACCCTCATAATGTTATTTCCCATAATTAATTTATGAAATTGCACAGTATTGTTTACTCAGTATTTAATATTAATAGGAAAGTAGATTTAATAGTAATTTTATTAAAAACTACTTTAAATCAGGGGACCAGTATTCTCTAAAAGATTAAATAATAAATGGCCTGCAATTATGTTAGCTACTAATTGTAATATTAAATTTAATAATCCACTCTTTATAATCATCTTCGTTTAATTAAAATATACACTCACTAATTAAATGAATAATAATAATAACAATAATAATAACAACAACAACAACAACAATAATAATAATAATAATAATAATAATAATAATAATAATAATAATAATAATAATATATACATTTCTGGTTTTAACACTGTTATACATTTTTCCGGCACCATGATTTGTCTCCGGCTGTAAATCATTGGGCTATTTACCATTTCATTTTTTTTTTCAATGAACGGCGAGTTAGCCCGTCGTATTAATCCCGCAAGGCAGCGTTTCTCTAATTCCCGTAGAGACAGGGTTGCCTCTTCCGCCAGATCCGCCGTCTTGAAGGATTCCTTCTGCGTCTACTCAGTCGTTGAGGTCTTCACCGTAACCCTGGCTAGGGGCCCTTACAGGGTACTATCAGTCGGAGCCAACTGAACCCTGGTTTTTTAATGAGATTACTACTCCTCCCTCTCCTCCTTTCTCATCCGGGCTTGGGACCGGCCATGGTGGAGTTATAATAATAATAACAATAATAATAATAATAATAATAATAATAATAAAACACAAACTAAATATGAACTAAAAACAATGAAAAATGAGTCATTTTTTACATCTTACCTCATAGATGATGTTTTTTAAACACGGGAACTGCAGTATTATAATGTCTGTTGAAAATGGAAGGGATGTGTCCTTTCAAAACTGTAGTTCCTGTGTTTAAGAAAACATAATCTATGAGGTAAGATGTAAAAAATGATTCATTCTTCACGATTTAGAACCTCATAATGTTATTTCCCATATTTAACTTTGAACTGACTAAAAACAATGATTCTATTTTGGAGGACTTGCAACGCTTCACAATATTTTGCAGGAATGTTTGAGTTTGTGGGGAGGAGTGTAAGGAGTGATCATGCAGTGACTGTGTTGCTATGACAACACAGACAATTCTCAAATGCTGTATTGTCAGAAGTTCAAAGATTCCTTAATTTCTGCATGGAGATTTACTTGATCTATTGAAATGCATTAACACGTGCCAACATAGTGATCAATATTTATTAGATGTCGTAAAAGCAAATTCTCAGGGATATCAAATCACTGTGAACTGAATACATTAGGAAGCATTGTGTTGGCATAAACTTTGACACATATAAATACACTTTGCAGTGGCGGAGGGCCCATGTTAGCACTGTTAGCCCGGCTAACAAAAAGTTAAAATCAAACTCTTTGATATTTAATTAAAACGAAACATAAAACCGGAACGAGATACAACAGTGCATTGATAGTAGTCTAAATGTTGTAAATAATAGCAATTTAATAATATATTAATATGTAATGTTAGCATATAAATTTAAATTAATAGCTAATAGATATAATTGTAAAATATCAATAAATAAGTCAAAAGTAATGGCATTTATTGGTAAATACGGAATTAGATAAAAAATTGTACTGGATAACAAAATAATAGAACAAGTATCACATTTCCAATATTTAGGATGTGATATAACTTATAGAGAAAATAAAGACATAGAAAATAAAGTAAATAAATTTCAGGCTATTTGTGGAACCATAAAAAGAACCTTAGGTCGGAAAGCAAGGAAAGATACGAAACTTAAATTATATAAAACAATGGCTGTTCCTTTGTTGTTGTAGTGGATAATGAAATCAAGGGATAAAAGCAGGATACAGACTGCGGAAATGCTGTTTTTACGTAATGTGAAAGGATGCACAAGAGCGGATAGAATAAGGAATGAAACTATACGAGAAGAATTAAATATACAGGGCAAGTCAAAATGTTGTGCAGGTTTTCAGAAATTTATTATGTGAAATGTAATGAACATATAATATCGTGAGACATATTGTATGAAAGGTAAACTCTCAAAGTTTAGTTGTCCACTTCTAAAGTTCCGCGTTCACCCGCAAGATGTCAACAGCAGAGCAGTAAAGGAAAATGGGGTTGACTGGGGATCAGAAGTCTTTCTGTGTGCTTGATTACCATGTTAACAACTCTGTGACTAGTGTTCAACGACATTTCCGTACCAGATACGATAAAGACCCGCCGGATGGGAGATCCATTCGTAAGTGGTACACACAATTTAGGGATTCAGGCTGTATCTGTAAACGAAAATCGACTGGCCGTCCGTCGACGAGTGAAGAGACAGTCGAACGCGTTCGCACATGCTTCGTGCGGAGTCCACCAGAAATCCACCTACCGGGGAGCGACAGAACTTCAACTACCACAAAAAACTGTATGGCGGATTCTCCGGAAACGTTTACAGATGAAACCCTACCACTTGCAACTGGTTCAAGCCTTAAAAACCCGCCGATTATGCTTTGCGAGCGTCCTTCTGTGTTGATTTTCTCGCATTAATGGAAGAGAATGAGTTCCATGAGAGGGTAGTTTACAGTGATGAAGCGACTTTCCACCTTTCAGGAAAAGTGAATAGACACAATGTAAGGATTTGGGGAACTGGTAACCCCCATGCAACTCTGGAACATCAACGCGATTCTCCGAAAGTGAATGTCTTTTGTGCCATTTCCCATGCAAAGGTTTATGGGCCCTTTTTCTTTCATTAACGTACTGTGAACGGACATGTTTTCCTTGATGTGCTACAACAATGGCTCCTTCCGCAGCTTGAAGCGGATAGTCCAGATTTCATTCTGCAGTTGGATGGTGCCCCTCCACATTACCATGGCAGTGTTCGAGACCATTTGAATACGGCTTTACCACAACGCTGGATAGGCCGTGCATCTCAGGGTGATCAACAACTCATTCATTGGCCACCTCGTTCACCAGATCTAACTCCGTGTGATTTCTTCATGTGGGGTCTTGTAAAGGATCATGTTTACGTACCACCACTTCCAACAACACTGCATGAACTGCGTGCCCGCATCACAGCAGCCATTGCTGATATCGACCGCGGACTGCTACAGAAAGTTTGGCAGGAGATTGAATATCGGCTTGACATCTGTCGTGTAACAAAAGGCGCTCACATAGAACATCTGTGAATATTTAAAAAAAAACTTTGAGAGTTTACCTTTCATACAATATGTCTCACAATATTATATGTTCATTACATTTCACATAATAAATTTCTGAAAACCTGCACAACATTTTGACTTGCCCTGTATATAAAATTGAAGATAAAGTCAGCGAAAATAATAAGAAATGGACAGAACACTTAATGGGAATGAACAACGAAAGAATACCAAAAAGAAACTTCCTGTCATATCCCAGAGGAACGAGAGATGTTGGCCGACCACGTAGAAGATGGACTCCACTTTTAACTTCGCCGGAACAGGCTGCATAGCCTAAACCTTGTAGTAGAAGAAGAAGAAGATTAATATATATTGTATGCGTTGCATATATACTGTAGCATTCCAATAATATACAATGTATTTCATCATGTTTAAAACTCCCACACTCTTAGCCGTCCTCCCGATGCTAACATGGCATAATATCTTGAGAATTATTTGCGCAGGCGCATTCAAGCAGATCGTTAGTATATCGTTCTGCATTTCAAGCCGAGTACCAGGATGCCCAATGATAGTCTGTTAGTTGCCCTGTTAGCACTCTACAAACGGTTGCTCCGAGTAAGTTCTGTGTATATGTACTGTTTCTGAGAGTATCAAATACAGTAATTAAACCGCTAAACAAATATTATACTGGGAGAGGAATGTGCTTGAGTTACTAAAGATTTGTTAAGTCATCCCTTTTCCTGCAGAAGCTTTATTAAAAAGAAATAAGTTATAAACCAAGTCCTAATTTATATATGGTAGCATTGTAAGTCAATAAAAAACAAAAGTGCGTCGTTTAAGGGGACAGGGTAGTCTAAGCACATGGTTACTATGCAGCAGTGAAATCAAATTACTATTTCTTATGAACTTGTAAATAAATAAGCCTGAAAATTTTACACCAGGCACACAACCAATTTGAGAATATTTTGGATTTTAGTTTATATCTCTACCTTATTTACTTGATTTTATAAAAAAACATTAAATCTGAAATATATATACTTTTATATGCTATAAACATGAAGGAGTTTGGGTACATTTTTCTCAGAAACCCCTTATAGTATATAATCATAATTTTCTGTGCTAATTATCATTATAATAAACAATATGCATGGCCAAAATAATTGGATTATCTCTATTGGTTCAATGGGGAAAAATATTTGCATTTGGAAAATAAATAAATAAATATTAATACTATTTTGTCATTCTTTTCAGAGTCTAAAAACCATGATTTTTATTATAACTTTGTGAAAGTGGCGGCACATATTCATAAAAACGTGGAATAGAAGTATGCAAAATTTCAGCTTTCTACCTCTAGTAGTGTTTAAGAAAATGGTACCTAAATATCTAAAAATAACATTTTGAGAAAATTTTATTTTCCATATGCATTATTTTTTCCCCATTGAACCAATAGAGACAATCCAATTATTTTAGCTATGCATATTGCTAATTATAATGACAATAAGCACAGAAGATTATAATTCTATACTACAAGGGGTTTCTGAGAAAAATGTACCCAAAATCCTTCATGTTTTGATTTCACTGCTGCATAGCAACCATATGCTCAGACTACCCTGTCCCCTTAATGACAGACATGGAGGTTGGTACATGACGTATGACTGCAGGAATTCATGTTCCCTTTACTGTTAGTCCTGCCTTCTCTTTTCAACGGAGATGTAAATAGTCTTCATGTGCTGAAAAACGACATGAAATATCTGAAGCCCATGTTAACTGTAAAATAGCGCTACATAAGTTTGGAAACACTAGAATTAAAAAGTCGCGAAGCCGAGCTATCAAAATTAATATGGATAAGCATAACGAAAACGTTAGAGCAAACAAGTGCATCGTTAGCTGCCCAATAGACGCTGTGTCTTTCTTAGCCAAACAAAAGCTGTCATTAAGGGGTCATATAGAAAACTCCGAATCTAACACAAGAGGTAGGGCCTAATTATATTTAATGGTTGCACCATAGATGAGAAATTAAGAAACTGCACCGTATAGGTGCTGGATCAAACCGTTATTGTTGATAACTATTTTGATTGGAAAGCATAGATTGTTCAAATAGTGACATCTGTGCCCGGGCCCATAGAAGCAAAGAGGAATTCAACTTTCTTTACTAAATTCTCCCAATATGTAATGTTTACTGACTTATAAAATACAATCATGGAAGCTTTGGGATAAAGGAACTAACGCCCGCTTGAGCAAGCTTTTGGAATTTGACTTTGATATCTGACTTATGTTAACTACTGAATGAATAGGCATAGAGTAAGTAAAAAGCACAACTAAAGCTTTTAATGCGAGTCAAAATATAGTCAGATATAATATAAAGATAAATAAATAAATATTCAATTTACAAAGAAAAGAAATCATAGTAGATCATCTATACAAAAAGAAAATATGATATAAATTAACATACGTACATGCATTATCACTCACTCTAGTCCAGCCTCGGGTTGGGGGAAATACTGTCCTAGCGTCCCCACCCTGGCTTACTGGACTAAACAAACAAAACCAGCTCTCCTGAGCTGCTCTGACCAGACTTCAATGATGACTGAGTAGATGATGATTCGATGTTACAAAACACAGCTATTTATAGAGAGTTCACAGGGAGAGGGGGAATGCGCGATAGCACAGGGTGCGCACTAGGAAAGGGGAGGGATAGATAGGAAATCATTTGGCAGTGTTCATAAAGATGAAACTCGAGATGGAGACGCGATGACGTATAGTTTGCGCAATAAGACGTAATTCCTGTATCGAAATGTCCATTACGGTACAAAACTATTTGGCACATCACATGATGTTGAAAACGACTTAATATGTTCTATATCCGCTACTTTATTCAATGAAATAAAATAAGAGGTCTTACCCTTAGTATCTTTATTATAAGACGAAGCTACAGACGTATTGAGCTCACTTACAAGCTCTAGAAACCAGCTGGAAGTAGAGACAAATATCTGTGTTATAAAACCATGCATTTATATTTATAGGAAGCCCGATATAATAAGAACCCTAAGTCTCGTAGACTGCGATTTGCAGGACATGTTGCGCGTATGGGGAATGAAAGACGTGCATGGAAGCTTCTTGTAGGGAAGCCAGAGGGAAAACGCCCAGTTGGTAGACCAAGAATGAGGTGGGAGAATAACATTAACTATGATTTGAGGGAAGTAGATTATACAGGGAATGATTGGAACGCATTAGCTCAGGACAGGGATGTGTGGAGAGCTTATGTCCGCGCGGCCATGAACCTACGGGTTCGATAGTGCCAGTGAGTAAGTAAGTAATTAACTATTAATATGTCCAATTACCCTCTTCGATTTCCTAAGCCCCATACATATAGTAGTTTATTATATTTGATATTCCTAACATTGCATGTCATTCTTTTTTAGAAGTTCATTTGCTTATTAGAAATAATAACTTATAATAAATACAATAATTTTTATATCGATATTACTGTAAATAAAACGACGGCTAACACTTGTTAAAATTCCACGCACCGCCACTGATACATTTTATAGTTTATGCAAGTCTAATAAGTGAAATATATTTAAGAAGTTCATGGGAACTGATACTATGAGGTAAATATCAACAGAATTGTACAGAAATGATTCGGTAACTTTACCCATAAAATATTATCCTCTTATCTGAACATGTTTGGAGATTATAATCTCCATTTTCAACTACATTTTGACTGCCCAATTCAAACAGTTGGAATTTAGTTTAAAATGGAGACTATCATCTCCAAAACATGTCCAAGTAAGTTTATTCTATTTTATGGGGTCAGGAGTAAAGTTGCCAATTAATATTTGAAGAGAAAAATTTATGCCTATACTGGGGTTTGAACCCAAGTCTCTGGTGAATATGAATATAAATGTCCAATTCTTATTTGTATTCTCAGGAAACTACAATTTAATTTACATTGTTTATATGCTTCTGTCAGTGTGAGTGCCACTAAGACAAAGTATACCAAATAGGTAATCTAAAAGGAAGACAAATATCACATCATAATATAAAACAATTTTACAAGGTGTTAAAGAATTCAAAGGGACTGGAATTTTTTTAAAAGTAAAGATGTTATCCTAGAACTTAATGGAGCTATTAACAAATAGAAGAGATATCCCATTAAAACAATCCTATAACATTTATGGCATAATCTATAAGCTGAGAATGTATTTAACATATTTATTTTTTCAGAGCATAAGTCCAGGAATGGTAAAGACTGAGATGCCACCTAAATCGTATTTAGAAAATATGACATCTCTGAATCCTGAAGATATTGCTGATGCTGTTGTGTATGTTTTGGGTACACCTCAGCATGTACAGGTAAGTAAAACTCAAATGTAACAGTACCTGGTATTTTTTAAAATGATATACCAACTAGAAGTTCCGGCCACGCGTTGCTGTGGCTAAGGTATACGTTAAAAATTTAAATTAGGTTGCTGTCTTTCATCCAGATTACTTAAAACTAATACTTACACACGATATTAATAATATTGAAAATAATATAAACAATGAACACACTTAAATTATGAAATAATCAATATTTGTAATTCAATTGAAATTCGCGGTTGCAGCAAAAAGCACAGCCATCTGGATCTCTCTTTGTTAAATAATAAACCAATAACCTTACCAAATTACCTTACACCGCCATCTGTTAGAATCGTATGGAACTCACAGATAATTATAACTCTTTGTTAAATAATAATCAAACAATTTGCAATAAAAAAATAATGCGACTATAAATTTAGTTATAAACTACCCTAAGTCTCAAGTTGGATCAAACTGCATACAGAGTGTAAAATTTTATTAAAATCGGTTCAGTAGTTTAGGATTCCATCGCGGACAAACAACGTGACACGAAATTTTTATATATCAAGATTATAAAACGAAGACTTTCATTCTTCATTACATGTATCCAGCGGTAGCTGATGACACGAATCCATGTATACTTATGCTATAAGTTGCGATGGGGTTGCATTTGAACATGCAGCTTATGTGGGCATTCACGGTGAGTGTCCACGAGCTTAAAAGAAAGAGATACAGGAAAGACAGAAATAAACCCTTCGGCCTCGAATACTCTAATACCATCAGGGTCGAAGAAAACAAGAGGTCAGGCAAGGGAGACTGAATAGGGAAGTAGAAAGAGGGATCTGGTACTAGAAAAGGAAGAAATGCCAGATTGGTTAAAGATAAAAGTAAGGAGCATAACAAGTAAGTGGAAGCAATGTTTTGCTCAGCTTGGGCACCTTGTGGTTGCCGTCCACATATCCCCTAGATGGGGACCCCTGAGGATAAAATGAAGACTTTGAAATGTGATTCACTCAACACCTGTTCAAAAATATATTAGCATATAACAAAATCCATTAATTCCCTTTCTTCCTCTTTTCCTTCTATCATTAGAGCGTTGGGACTGCTTCAATCCAATTCTTCCACTTTACTCTGTCTTATGCAATTCTATTAAATTCTTTAACCTTTTTCCATTTCTTCTTGCTCTATCTTCAATACATTCTACATAGACTTTACTTGGCCTTTCCCTTAGGTCTTTCTTTCTTTCCTTCCATTAACGGATTAGATTTACTCTCCTCTTCCATTCTCACTAGATGTTCATACATATCTTGTTTGAAGTTTTTTTCAATCAAAATTAGCTGCTGGCCTCACACCCATGCGTCACATTATATAGAGATGAATGATCATCCAGACAATATAGGGATGACACATGGTCAGCACATCGAAATTCCCAGCAAAGCTGATTTTCTCTACGTAAAGTCACTTCTTATTGTAACCACCCAAATTCCAAATGATGCTTGGCAGATGACAGTCCCATAAAAGAAAGGGTTTATGCCGTGGGACTTGAAGTAGTGCATGTCCAGTAGTCCTATTCACCTTTATCATCGGGTGTGGTATTTCCTGTCAAACAATTTTTAAATATATATTGTACATATTACGTACTGTAGTGCCCTAGTATTGGAAATGTAATTTTTTTATGGACATCTCATATATTGAATGTTTGTTCCTAATTATAGCTGATTTCTTAATACATTTGCAATAATTTTTAAGATGTACTATTTCTGGATGATCTGGGGAAAATTTTATTTTAAACTATACTGAATATGGTTGAAATTAAAGAATTGTGTAGTAAAGTTTGGTGAATACAGAATTAAATTTGGATAATCACTACCTGTCTCTATATAGAGAGATTGGTCATAGCATGTGAGTTTTACATTCAAGTATCAGTTGTATGTTACATATTAAACTAACTAATTCACTGGTACTATTGAACCCAGAGGCTCATGGCTTTATGAACATAAGCTCTCCATATATCCTTATCCTGAGCTAAGGTTTACAAATCATTCCTTGTATATTCACCTACCTCGAATCATGAATAATATTATTTTCCCATCTCATTCTTTGCTCTACCTATTGGACAATTTTCCTCTGGCTTTCTTAAATAAATTTGCATGTCTTTCTTTCATTCCCCATTTATGCCACATATCTTGCCCTTTAGATTCTAGGGATAAGATTTAACTCTTCTTATTCTATGTGATTTCCCATAAAGATCATGTGCTTCTCTGTTATGTAGTTTTCTTGCCAAGTACTCATAATATTTTCTCCTCTCTTAAACTAAGTGACCATCTTACACATTCATACAGCACCGTATATAAAAAAAGAGTTTTATAAATATTTAATTTTGAGAGTAGTTGGGATGACAAGATCTTGTAATGCATAATTGAGCCTATGTTTAAGATATTTCTGGAGCTGGCTGGTAGACAAAGGGCCTTCTAGGCCTGTCGCGCTGGGAGTTTATAATTCTGTTACTTATTCAAAATTGCTCTCATTTGTTCCAAGCGTGAGTAGAAACTTGAAAAGTAAATTAGTGAAACAAAATTACACTGGTCAACATGATTTTTGTCTCATGAGTACCAATAGTTGTACTTAATGCAGTTTTTTTTTTTTTTTTTTTTTTTTTTTTTTCATATTTTCAAATATGTATTCGGAATTCTCCATCAGTCACAGATTTTTTATTTCAATTTCAATTAATGGATTTAAATAATTATTTTTAATAAACTTTTTTCGTCCATTTTTGCATTGTAAAATAAAAGCAAATGAGCTAACTCAAATGGTTTTCAGCTATGGAAAAGACATATCAAGACAAATGGAATCCTAATATGCTGGCCGATTATTGTTGTACCATCAAGAGGGATGCTTCACAGCCGAAATATACCAGAAAATCGCCATTTCTTACTTTCTAGGTGAGTCCGAATGTTCGAATATTGTGTAGTTACGAATTTAGAAAATATTAAAATGTTTGAAATTATAAATTCCTGTCTCTCGAAAACCTTGCGTGATGGAGAAAAACCAATATCATATTTGAATTAAGGAGAACAAATACTATCAGAATTACATATTTTTCTTTCTGAGACAAAAAAAAAAGTTTCTTTTTTGTTGTTAAGTGTTATTAATTAGTGTGTGATGACTGAATAATAGCCAAGTGAAGTGTGTTCTAGTGTTAGTAATAATAACATACACTTTAAGATACAATTTCCAATTTAAATCTTAGGGGGTTCTGTGCAGATGGGCTTGATACCATATCTTAAAAAAAAACAAAAATTGACGACGCATGGTCGTATATGTTATTAGCAAACTGAAGTATACTATACTGTGCATCCCTATGTGTATACAGACAATTTTTGGTCAGAAGAAAGTACAAAAGTAGCGAAAAATGTGGAGATATAAATATCTAAAAGAAAATATAATATACATATTATAGATTGGGCAAGGATAGCTATAAATTATTGTTATAACAGAATTGCCAATGTAAAGGAATGTTGGTTTAAATCTGGAGCTATGTTAACTCAGTTGCTATTGGTGTCATCTTGCATTCCACCAAGATAGAAAATTCAGAACTTAAGATAGCTTTTGTAATGTAGCGTGTCAGAAGCTAACCTACTGACTTCACCTAACATAAGGTAACACAGCCATCTTGGAAACGGACAAATCTTAATGTTGATTGCTGAAATTAAATGCTCCAAACATCACTTGACTAACAATGTAGGCTATAGTACGTAAATGTTGGTACATATTGCAAAAGAATGAGAAACCATACTGGCAGCATAAGATGTTATTGAAAAATCAATACAGTTTGTAACTTGTGGCCCATTGTAACATGCATATTAACCTATTTGCTTTAGAATAATCAAAACGTGGATATAAATAGTTTATCAGGATGAAAGTGATTTAAGATAAATTTATTTTAATGCATTTTTATCTTGTTAACAGGTTCATGAATTAACAATCAGACCTACAGGAAATGCGATGTGAAACAAGTTGGAAAAAGACTGATAGCTGATGTGGAAATTTTCAATAATTTCAGAATCTCACATACCTACATAGTTTATATTGGATGCTAAATAATCAATTAACCTACATATTAAGGTATAATACTCATTGAAAGAAGTGCGAATCGCCATCATCATCATCATCATCATCGTCATCAATGGCTTTGATAGCCCTCTATGGGCTCTGGCCTTCTTCGGAAGTTTTTGTAACTCTTCTCAGTTTAATGTCTGGCTTTCAGTTCTAAATAGATAGATGGAAAGCTCTGCGGCCATCACATAAGTGTTGGCGGTGAGAGATCCATTTTGGTCCTCCTTAATAGGTAGAACCCCGGGTTCCTGTAAAATACATTAACCCCGGTTTAAATTTTGAATTCAAATTTGAAGTTAATTAGCAGAGTGAAGTCGGAAGCGGACATTTTCGGTTCCAGTTCTTAAATCCCACAGATTCTTGTCGTTCTCAAATAATCTTCCCATCTAATCTTTAGTCTTCCAATGTTATAAATGAGGGGACAGTTTTAGACTTTGTGGTGGTTATATTTATTTTAAAGATGCTATTCGAATTCTAACTAATGTGTTTTATGGTAGCAGTGGAACGTTAAGGTCACTCGTTTTTCTTTTTTTTTTTTTAATATGTATTTTATTTTAATGCGGTACTAAACCCTAGATATATATATATATATATATATATGTAAAGGGATGTAAGAAAGTTAACATTATTTGTATATTTCCTAAAAGGTTCTAACTTCACTTGAATGTTATATATTTTAATAAAATAAATAACAGTTTTAATACAATAAAACTATTGAATGACACATGTATCTGTTATGATATGATCTTTTGTTAAGTTTGTTTCTAAAAATACAAGAGCGCGATAATTTTTACAAACATACATACACGTGTCTACCATGTTATTAAGATCTTTTGCTAAGATTGTTACTTTTAAAATAAGAGAGAGACAGAGATGATTAAATTTCTGAGAAAAAATTCCGAAACTTTGATTCTATATATTAATTTTCTATTTTCCATTTGCAATAATATACAAGTCCCAAAAATTACTATGACTGAAGATGAATTATATTTAATTTCTTTAAAATTATAATATTCTTTTAAAAAGAAAAATACTAGATTTTTGAATAAGTAATTTTTGCAAAAATGAATACATTTTATTTTAACCTATTCCATGAAGTATAAATATATGATGAATTTAACCACATGGTTCAGCCATGATCTGGTCCTGTAGCACCAAGATACTTTCTCAACTAACTTTCCTCTTTATATCTTTTCATTTCCTTACTTTGGACTTTATCACATATATTTTACATCACATGTCTTACGAATCACATGTCTCTTACATCTGCCTTGCAGACATAAAATATAACTTGTTTATCTCAAACAAAACATTTGCCTAAACCTAACTATTAGTTTAAATAAGATATTCCCAGACTTTAAATGTTTACATGGTAGTCTATGTTAGAACCATTTGCATTGTTTAAAATTATTTCAATTTTTAAGCAATTTAATATTTTCTCTTTCTATATATATATATATATATATATATATATATATATATATACAGTGGTGATCAGTATAGCATTGGGCAGCAGACACGGGGTCTATGCTGCAGACAGGGACTTGAAATATGCGCAGACTCAGCAGTATACAAAGCACATCCCACGCATTCACGGTCACAGTCAGATTGTGTGCTTCGAGTGGATAAGGTGCTCGCTCGGTTTTCATTGTGTACTGAATGACGTGTGTATAAGTTATTTCAATTTTAAAATTTATATCTTATAAAACAGGCGTGTATAAGTGTAAACTGAATGACGTGTGTATAATTGTGAAGTGTAAATTGTATAATGGCTAATAATTTTCTACTGAACATCGTGTATTTATTTATGATCAATATTTGTTAACTCAGTCTACCACCCACGTACGAAGACTTTTTGAAACACGATTCCCGGGTGTAAAAATTCCGTCACGTTCAACAGTTTATAATCTATACAACAAAGAGGTGTCAAAAGTGTGTGGACAACGAAGTGAACAGTTACACCATCTGCTTCAATAAAGTTGGTAAATACGACAATTTGTAAAATAGTTACGAAAATGTGTGTGGCTGTATCACCGTGATCCTATGCTGTCCGTTCCCCGCCGTGAGTGCGTCAGCAGTGTTTACTGAAATCCCCGCGTCTGCTGTCCAGTGCTATACTGATCGCACTGTATATTAAAGGTGGGTGTTGGATGGATGTGATGTCCCATGTTGTAGATATATGATTGTAATAATTTAGATCACTGTTATTTGCCACGGCACTGATGACTCCCTTCAAGGGAATGAGGGAAAGTTTCTTACATGAACAAATAACGACACTTTGTTAACAGTTAAATTAAATGTTATTTTATTAACGTTCACTTCTGTTTAGATGAATCTTGTAAATGATCAATAATTTAAAAGATTCCGGCTTAAATTAATAAATTTCACTTATAGAAGATTATTACTTCATATATGCAATAGATGACTATTTCAAACGGTCAACTTTTCACTAACACTTTATTTCCACTTTATGGATTATTTATACTCCAGTTGAATTAAATATATACTACAATATTATTTTCCATAACTTTGACACCATTTTGTCAACTAATATCAAGAAATGAACTATAATTCTCGTATTTCTTGATGAGCCGTTGTTTAACATGTCTGACTTCTTTCAAGTATTGTAGCCATCTTGTTATTCTGGGAAAAAACCCATTTCATTTCTGTTATAATCTGGAAGTTCTGATTGGTCCAACTGAAAAGGAAAGAGTACTATTGGCTGACTCGCATCCAATTCGTCCAATCCCATTTATTTATAAAAAATATCAATTCAAATATTTAAAGTATTTTTACATATATTAAATCAGTTTGAAATACATTCAACTGTATTAACAGTTTATATTGACCAGTTTGAATTTTTTTATACTTATAAAAAATTTGAATTCTCTAAATCGATCTTATTTCTATTCTTACTAGAAATAAATATAATTATATTTAAATATTAAATAAAAAACCCGTATTATTATTATATGGGGATAAATATCCGGTTTTAATATATACTGGTATGTTATATTGTAGATGTTCGTGGATATAAGTATGATTAAGAAAGTTTTCTTAATCATATATATGTTATAATTAATCATTTTTATAAGCACAATACATTCCAAGTATTACATGTATCATCAACAAAATATTTATCTTAAGCTGAATTGCTAGTTGACATAACATATTACAAGACTTAAAAAATTACTTTTAGTCTATGTTTGAAGTAGCCTGTAACTTTTTGTAACTAATGTTTAAAATTACTTTAAGTTTTTTGTATTGTGATATTGTTTATATATCATTGTTATTTATATTAGCCCTATATCGCAGTTATTACATTTCATTTATTACATTTGTTTTTTTGAAGGTAAATTACCTTGATTTATTTACTTAGGTTCAAGGAATTTATATTAGTTGTAAAAAGAGTGATCTCGGTGTTGTATAACCTTATATAAATTATGATGAAATGGACGTAATGATTGAGGTTAAAGCACAGAGTTAGCTAAATTTGACTTTATCTTATAATCTGAATACGTACTAGCACAGAAGAAGGTGAGGGAGAAATGAATCTATGAATGTTATTCCACCAGATATATCTGACTAAGATCCGGGAGGCTCAGGAATGCTAATTCTGAATGAAGAATGTGTTATATATATGGAACAACAACAAACAAATAACACAAGTTAATTAGTAAATATTGTACTATGAGTAGGGCTAGGATTTTTATGTAATAATAATAATAATAATAATAATAATAATAATAATAATAATAATAATAATAATAAATGTTTTATTTATTCTGTCAGAGTTACTAAAAGTTAAGATTGCAACATAGTATAATAAGAAGTTAGACTCATGACGTCTTTTGTTTTGGTTTCGCATACTAACAATTGAATAGTATAATGAGAAGTTAGACTCTTTTGTTTTGGTTTCACACACAAACAGTTGAATAATATATACTGTCTGCATTGCAAATCTTATGTTTTATTACATAAAAATCCTAGCTCTAATTACGAGCAATGAAAATCTTTATATTTTATATGGGAGCAACAATTATTTTTTTGATAGAAGACTTTAGTAATTGAGCAATTAAGAAATAGTTCAGATTAGCAGTCTGTTTACAGATTAAAGACAAGATTTACCAATTATATAACTCCAAATCTCTAACTACATTTTTAATGATTCACTACTTGTAATTTAGACTTCTAGTTTAAATTTATACTTTTAATATTCATGTTTCAACACCGTTGAGGCTAAAATTATTTCAATTATAAAGTGTTTGTACCTTATATAACACAGTCTTCCTCAACTATAATTCTGTTCTAATCCTCATTATATTATTAAAATTCAAAGCATTGAATCATAACAGAAATTATTATAGTTGAGGACGACTGTGTTATATAAGGTACAAATATTTTTTATAATTGAAATAGTTTAAATACACCAGAAATTCAAATGTAACAAAATAATCTCTAAGATTTAAATTAAAATTCTTTATCTGACCTCATATCCAGTTAAGTTACGTAGGTGGGAAATAACACTATGAGGTTTATTTTAATTTATGTTCAGTTGTTTTTGACTCACCTCATACTCTCTAACTCCCTCGCAGATTCGAGTTTCTTCACTGCATTTGTGACATTATCAATGCAGTGAAGAAACTCGAGTCTGCAAGATAATTAAGAAGTATGAGGTGAGTAAAAAACAACTCAACATAAATTAAAACTCATATCCAGTCTTCTATATAAACAAGTTTCAAAACCTAGATGGTTTAATCTTCAATGATATCTTTACCAATGTTATGTCGTTCAAGAGAACTGCTTCTGACTCCACCTGTTGGTGAACCAATGAACCTCCGAATCAAATCAAATTCCAGGAATTTCAAAATTCATACGTTTTTCTTTTTGTTTTTTTGAATGTGAAAAACTTATGAATTTTTAATTTTCCAGAGAATTTGATTTGATTCGGAGGTTCGAGAAGTATTGAAGTATGAAGCAGATCTCCTGAATGACATAACTTCAGTTGAGATATTATGAAGATGAAACAGCCTAGGTTTTGTAACTGGTTTAATTAGAGGATTGTATATGAGATGAGGTATAATGAATTTTAATTTAAATCTTAAGTTAAACCTCATAGTGATTTTTCCTATAAAAGTTCAAAATAATATCTATTTTTTATATAATATGTACAGGGCTGGTAGTCCGGTACTTACAGCTAAGAGCACTCTCAGACAGAAGAGTGAACATTGTACCGGTACCTTCCTATGACATATTCTATAATTTATATTATACGGATATTTTTCTCACCTTGAAAATTAAGATAAGTATCTCAAATAGTCCCGCGCCGTAGCCGAGCGGTTAAGGTAGGAAGCCTTGGCGCAGAGCTACGGGACTTGCGCTGGTTCGAGTCTCCATGTGGGAAGAAATTTTCTCATGGTATTTCGGCCAGTATGGGACCGGTGCCCACCCAGCATCGTGAGGCAATTGGGTAGCTACAATAAGTAGCGGCTCCAGGTTGAGGAACCAGCTATAACGGCTGGGGGACTCGACATGCTAACCACATGTCACCCCTACACTGGCTGTTGATCATCTACCTCTGTGATTGACACATGTGGATGTGAAGGGCCAGCAGCCGGCTGGTAAAAGGGCAACCGCTGAAAAAGTGGAAAGACCCTCAATCGGAATCTCAAATAACATTTAGAAATTTCTCAGCCACTTTTACATCCTTCAGAAAATAAAAATCTCCTCGGGACTTATTATGTCACATTTTCAAATTGTTATTTCATACTTCTAAATAACATATTTAAATATTTATATTTGAAGACAAAAATATACCCTCAGACTGGGCTATATTTTTCTCTTCAAATATAATTTGTCCTTAAGAGAGAAATATGATTTAATAATAAAAACACAACATACTTAAATATTTGAATTTTACTTTTGCACCTATATTATTTATTTCTCATACAATAAATCCAATATTTTATTTTTTTATATTTATATGTTTGAATATTACTTATGAATTGATATTATCCAGTCTATATATAATATGCCATTATTTTGGGTGTTTGTGGGCATCACATGATTTTTATAACATGTTATAAGATGTTAAATATAAAATTGGTACCTGGTAAGTCAGTCGTCCTCAACTAAATTATTAAATGGTTCGAATATGGAGGCCTTCCAAAATGAAAGATTGATCTTCTGCATTTTTAATGGTACTGATGTTGTTGTAAAGGTTGTACAACGGGTTTATGTCTGTGGGTATGTTTTCAATTAAGTAGCTTTTTTAGAATATCTATATGGAATAACTGGGAAAATCAAATATTTGTTTTAAAAATGTTTAGTTATCGATGGTTCTATGTTTGAAATGTATGAAAAATTCCATTACAATGATCTTAATGCTTTAGTTAAGAAAAATTGATGTAATGTGATTTTATATAAACATAGACTTAAAAAATATCACCTGTTGAAGAGATTAGAAATTTGTAAAACCATCAAATTAAGATCCGACTAATTTATGGAGTCTTGAGATATTAATTGCTTACATTATCATAAGTAATGCCACGAGTGATTTCCAAATTATCGATAAATTCACGACTCATAAAGTGAGGAGTGAATTTATCTAGAGAATTTGGAAATCAGGAGTGGCATTTGTTAGGACTATTTAACGAATAAAATTAAGGTCTTTACTAAAGAATAATTATTTGAATATAGTTACTGGTGTTTTAAAATATGTATATAGTTAATGTAAACGGCGATGTTTGAAAACAAATTAGAAATGTGAGGTTATGTATATTCACTGCAACTCGATCATATTATTTATTGCCAAATAGGATCGCAATATTGTAAGAATGCACTCTAGTGGGGAAATAATGAAACACATCAAACTATTATAATCAACATTATAGGTTAATCATTTATATTTTGAATAAACACCTCAGTAAAATCACTGAATCTATTCATTATTTGCTATATTCAATGTATTTGTTGGAGAAAAATAACGGCCTAACCTGTTCAGAATATTAAAAAAGGAGGAGCTTTCTTTATTACAAAAGCAGGAGTTGATAAAGAGAAATCGATAAAGAGCGAGGTGAAACACGACTGTCATTGGTGTAAAACAGAATTCATTGAAAAGTGATTGGTCATTGACTACCATTTGCGACATGAGTTAAATAGTAATTGAATCAGTCATTCCGAAAAGGGATCATCTACAGCTGATCAAATTTTACAGGAGAGAAAAAAAAATGTTTAAACTTGTTGAGGATAAAGCATTGAATCTGCAATTACTATTGAATAAAGTCAGAAATTGGTAAAGGAATAGTGTAGTTGATCCGTTCTCACACGGAAACGTTGAAAGTAGGTATCCAAGCATGGAATAATGAAAGAAGTGAATTTCAGAAAAAATGGAGATGATCCCTTTTCGAAATGACTAATTAAATTATAAGGTAGGTTACTCATATAAATTCCTAATTTGAAATAAATGCAACTATAAAGTATTACCTTAAAATCTTTAATCAAGTTTCATTCAAACTGAAGATGATACAGGAAAACTTACATTACGCAACAAATTCTACAACATAAAAAAAAAATGTATCTTAATATGGAGAAATAAATGTTTATATCATCATCATCATCATCCTCATCCTTTCAAGTATTAAGGCCCAGTGGCCCGTTACGGTCTCCCGCCATCTCGAGATCTTCTGCCTCGAGGAATGTAGTGAAGAATTTGTTTTGGTATTCTGTGACGATCCATGCACTGAATATGGGCTAGCCAATTGTTTCTATATTCTTGGAGGTATTCAGATATAGTTACGATGTTTAACTCTCTGGCAATTGTTGAATTTCTTTGGTGGTCTAGAAGGCTATAACCTGCAGTTCGTCGCAGAATTTTCATCTCCGTGGCTGTAATATGACGATCATCCTGAGTTCTGATGGTCTAAGCTTCACTGCCATAACAGATTATGGGTCTAGCGAGAATTTTATAGATTTTCATTCTTGTGTGTAAATGTTTATATTATTATTTAATGGAACTTTTAACAATTAATATTGATTCATAAGAGATTCATTTGAGTATAAACAAGGTGAGTGTGTTACCTCATACAAGTTGAATAGAGTTTTATGAGTTTAGATACAACAGGCCCACCTTATTTATCAAAAAGCACCCCATAATATTACTTCATATTGTTATTCATAATGACTATATAACTCATGCCCCAAAGGGAGTCAATGACCAATCACATTTCAATGATTTTTTATTTATAACCAATCACAGCCGTGTTTCGCCTAAAATTTACCAACTAAGGTTTATCATAATAAAGAAAGCACCTCCTTTTTAACATTCTGAATAGGTCATAGCATTATTTTGCAGTGACTGACTCTCCAAAAAATACGGCTATCAGATTGTATATATATTGCATGAATGTCAACACATACCGCATGCGAGAGTTAATATAAAAACATTTGTAGCAATTGATTATACCACCAAAAAAAAAACCACTGTTTGCACTTTCTTAAATGCATTTTTTTTCAGAAAAATATAATTGTCATATTTACATCAGAAATGAATTAATATACAGTTTGATGTGTTTCATTTTTTCTCCACTAGAGTGCATTCTAACAATATTGCGTTCCTTTGGCAATAAATAATATGATCTGGTTGCAATGACGAACAAAAGAAGCAAATGGAGCATAGCAATCGTTTCTCATTTGTTTTCAAACATCGCCGTTTACATCAAATATATAAATATTTTAAAATAACTATATTTAAATAATGATTTGTGAGTAAACAGCTTAATTTTATTCGTTAAATAGTCCTAACAAATGCCACTCTTGATTTCCAAATTATCGATAAATTCACGACTCACGAAGTGAGGAGTGAATTTATCTAGAGAATTTGGAAATCGCTCGTGGCATTACTTATGATTAATTTTAAATTTTAAAATGTAAATTTAAGTATTACATAATACATGATATTTTATGTAGAATTATCTGAAATCACAAAAAAATGCAATGCATTATATTTGCTAACAAGATAATGTAATTTTATAAGTATCAGATATAAAATAAAATATTCATATCAACTTACATTGTTCCAAATTTCATACTAATACAATTCCTCGCGGGTCACGGAAAATTTGGCCAATACTTCCAGAGATTTAACATCAGAGAGAATGCAAGTAATTGCGATATTAGCAATATTGGTGGTTTTCTTTTTCCTTCTATCGGTGGACCGCTGAACCTCTGGATGAATTTCGAAACTGCCGCAAATTTGATCTGATACAGATGTTCATCGGTCCACCGATGGAAGGAACAAGAAAACTGCCAAGAAACGACGTAACACCGATCGACGAGAGGCTACTGATGATGGAGATATAGCTCCGAAACTGCAATCTAGAAGAATATAGGATATGAGGCGAGGTAATAAAAATATTAATTTAATTCTTAAATTAAACTCCATAGTATTTTTCCCTGTGAACGTTAAATAAAATTATACTAGTTTATGTAACTCCTGCAAGGGAGCACTCTTCCCCATGTGAGGATGTACAGGAATAGACAAACAGTTCTATAAAGAAAAATATAATCAACTACATAAGATTATTAAGAAAATGGGTTAAAGAATCCTAACTGGAAGCCATTAGAAAACATCAACATAAAATTATTGCATTTTAAAATTAAAACTTGAATAACTAAATGCTTAGTACAATTTATTATTTCTAAAATATTAACTCTTTGGGCAGTATAACTGTATTCTTAAGAATTTAGCAATATCTTTTTTTTTTTTTTTCCAAATGCCCCAGGTTTGTCTTTCGACATTCCTGCTTTCTCTCCTGGCATGGCGTAATTGTAACCCACTTCTGAGGTTGGGGCGCCTGAAAGGCGAGGTTACGTTGCCCCGATGATATGATGGGCGATGATGATGATAATGGTGCGCCAGGAGAGTCCCTAATGCTAAGCTTAACCTAAGATGAATATGAATGATGATGATTGCGATGGCCATATGATTTCAGGGACCGTTTGGGCCTTAAAGTTTTCCTGACGTTTGTCTTACAGGTGAGGAAAAACCCCGATAAAAACCTCACCCAGAAAAACTGTCCCGACCGGGGATCGAACCAATATCTTAACACTCGAATTGTTCAATATGGTGCAATATTCTTCTAGAATTGAATTGTTCAATATGGTTCAATAATCTTCGAGAATTGAATTGTTCAATATAGTGCAATATTCTTCTAGTATTAAATTGTTCAATATGGTACATTCTTCTAGAATTGAATTGTTCAATATGGTTCAATAATCTTCGAGAATTGAATTGTTCAATATAGTGCAATATTCTTCTAGTATTAAATTGTTCAATATGGTACATTCTTCTAGAATTGAATTGCTCAATATGGTGCAATATTCTTCTAGAAGTTGTTTATTATCTTGATTTTGATAAAATAAATTTTATTATGCTATTTTTAAAACATAAATACTACATTCTATTGGCTATCACCAACTTTTAAGTGATAAGGATATATGCTAACAGCTACATGTATAAGTATGGAGGCAGTTACTTTAAGCTCTGTATTCAGAAACTCGAAGTTGTGTTGTGAATTGGTAAACTATATCTTGGTAAGTAGATATTACCTATTATCTTCTAGAATAGAACAGAATAGATTTATTTAGCCTGGTGGAGTTAAGGCCATGTGGCCTTCTCTTCCACTCACCAGAACAAACATATGTTACATATGAATACAAAAAAATTACAATAATAGTCATATTAACCAGGACAAACATATGTTACATATGAATACAAAAAAATTACAATAATAGTCATATTAAACAGGACAAACATATGTTACATATGAATACAAAAAAAAATTACAATAGTAGTCATATTGAACAATTAATTAACAGTCATATTGAATAATAATGAAAATAATGTCTAATAATACAATGAAACTAAATACAATTAAAATTAAATTAATGATACAATGAATAAAAAGGGAATTACAGCTCGAATCTACTATACATAAAAAGAAAAGAAAAAAAATACAAAGAAAGTAATAAACTACAATGAATTAATCTATGCTTTTCATACAAGGCATTAGGTAAATATATTAACAAATCCTAAGTCTATTTTTATTAAAAAATGCAAAAACGCATTATTAATTTTTAAAAAGTAATATTAGTGAGTTGTTTCTGTTAGTAACTTTATTTTCAATTTGTTTCTGAAAGATGGTAAAGTTTGTATATGGCAATATGAAGACAAAACATTAATTAATCAAAATAATCAGTAAAATCTAGGAAAATATAAACTATAGGATCCATTTACGAGGACAATTGAATAGCCAGTTGATATAAGAAATAATGAAATGCAACAACAAAACCTCAAATTAAAGTTAAAAATTGTCACATAAACTGCATGGGTTTTCAATGTTGATCAGGATTATCACCTATTAGCCAGTGGAAGTGACAATTTCAGTCATTTTTCTTTGGCGTTATAGTTCAATCAATTTAATTATGAAAAAACATCATCATCATCATAGTACATTCACGAATTTAGGCCATTTGTTGACCTGTTTCGGCCTCAAGAGAAACACCATCCAGAAGTCTTTTGAGTGGACGTCCTGGTCTTCTTCTTCCTGCGGGTTGATATCTTAACAATAGTTTCGGTATTCTGTGATCTTCCATTCGATGAACATGTTGTATCCATCTTGACTTATAATCAGAAATTTTGTTTTCTAAAGATTCCATGTGTAATTCTTCTAAGATGTCTTCATTTTTTTTGTGATCTAGTAGTGTGTATCCTGCAGTCCTCCGAAGATATCTCATTTCAGCAGATCTAAGTCTCTGTATATCCTTCTGTTTCAACGTCCAATACTTCGCTACCATACAAAAGAGTTGGAAGAGCCAGTGTTTTATACACTTTCAGTCTTGAATGATTTTGGACTAACTGTGGCTTGAAGATAGAATTTATTAACCCTAAAATTCTTAAAAATTTAGATATTTTTGCATTTACATCCTTTTCTTCTTCATATGAGATATTGCCATCCTAGATATGTAAAATTATTCACCTGCTCCAAATTTTATTGTCCAGTACAATTTTACTTCTGACAGGATCTACACCTTGAAATTCCATAATTTTTGTTTTTTCTATAGATATCTTTAATCCATATTCTTCTGTAATTTTGTTAAGTTCATACAGACCTTTCTGTAGATTATCTTCGGAATTTGCTATTATTATTTGGTCATCTGCAAACAATAGGGTGTTTAATTTTCTATTTTCTGATATTCTTATTCCAAATTTATATCAATATTTTATATTTTATATTTGTGAGAAGAATCTACATCTGCTTCATAAGGTAAACCATCCTATATTATGTTTATTTTTTATGTTTATGGACTTCTTTGCCATATGGACATAAATATACACCATACCTTTAGATCTATATGAATTAAGTAATGTGAAAATATATTATTGTACGAATCCTATAAATTATAAAATATACATATTATAGATAAAAAAATGACCTGTTTCGATTCATCCCTTTCCCTTATCTCATTTTGTTTATCATGTTAAAATGTAATTTTTTCGATTTTATTAAAGCTCCTGGTATGCAGGATTATATTTAATAATACTGTGTTTATTGACACTCTGGTAATTCAAATCTTAGCTTGAAAGGATTCATACAATTTTTGTCCAGAGACCACTTTTTGTCTTGAGATTATTTTACGTGCCATAACTATTCAACACAAGATTTACTGGTGTGGCTTTACTTTTCTTAAAGAGACTATTTAACTCATGCCCTAAATGGGAGTCAATGACCAATCATATTTTAATGATTTTTTGTTTACAACCAATCACAGTCGTTTTTCATCTCGATTTTATCAATATAATTTTATCACTTTAAAATCAAGCTTCTGCTTTTTAACATTCTGAATAGGTCATAGCATTATTTTCCAGTGACTGCATGTGGCTACTAGATTGTACATATAGTGAACGAATGTTACCAGATAGTGCTTGGGGAATATAATATAAAATCAGTTGTGGCAATTGATTATACCACAAAAAAAAAAGAAACCACTGTTTGCACTATCTAAAACATATTATTTCCCAGGAATTTACGTTCCTGAAAAATATAATTGACATATTTACATCATAGGACATCAGAAATTAATTAATAACCTATAATGTTGGTTATAAATTTTTTCACTAGGGTACATTCTTACAATATTGCGATCCTTTGGCAATAAATAATATGATCTGGTTGCAGTGATGAATAAATGAAGCATAACAATTGTTTCTCATTTGTTTTCAAACATCGCCGTTTATATTAAATACATAATATTTTAAAATAACTATATTTAAATAATGATTTGTGAGTAAACAGCTTAATTATATTCGTTAAATAGTCCTAACAAATGCTACTCTTGATTTCCAAGTTGTCTAGATAAACTGGAAATGAAAAATATACGCTCAGACTGGGGTTTGAAACTTTGGCTTTCTAAACTGAGCTACCAGAGCACTCCAATCTAAATGCAATTTTTTCTCTTATATATTGTTAATTTCCTTATTAATTCCCATGTTAATTTCTTTTATTTTCCTACAAAGCAAGCCATATACAGGAATTTTATATCTAGCTGGGATTGAAGTCATGAGCCTCAGAATCAAATGCAAGAATTACAACCAATCCACAGGATGGCCAAACGAAAAAATAGTATTAATCAAAATTACGGTGGATGTAACATTATGAGGTAATTTTAAATGTTTAACAACCACTGCTAATTTTGTATTGGGGAGTAAGAGAGTGAATGACTTCATTGACAAGTACTCGGTATTAGATACCAACCAATCAGCAATTTATAATTAAAAAAAATATCATAAGTAATGCCAAGAGTGATTTTATCTAGAGAATTTGGAAATCAAGAGTGGCATTTGTTAGGACTATTTAACGAATAAAATTAGGCTGTTTACTCACAAATCATTATTTAAATATAGCTATTTTAAAATATTTATATATTTAATGTAGACGGCGATGTTTGAAAACAAATGAGAAACGTTTGTTATGTTTCACTTGTTTATCACTGCAATCAGATCATATTATTTATTGCCAAAGGATCGCAATATTGTAAGAATGCAGCCTAGTGGAGAAAAAATGAACCAACATTATACATTATTAAATAATTTCTATGATGTAAATATGTCAATTATATTTTTCTGGGACGTGAACTCCTGGGAAATAATATGTTTAAGAAAGTGAAAACAGCGTTTTTTGTGTATAATCAATTGCTACAAATGTTTTTGTATTATCTCCCGCAAGCACTATCTGGTTACATTTGTTCACTATATATATATATATATATACAATCTGGTAGCCACACGCATTCTAGAATTCTTACATCTTAATATATAAATTGTTATATTCAACGTATTTCTTAGAGAGTAATTCACTGCAAAATAATGGTCTGACCTATTCGGAATGTTAAAAAAGGAGGAGCTTGATTTTAAAGTGATAAAATTAAATTGAAGAAATCGAGGTGAAAAAGACTGTGATTGGTTGTAAATAAAAATTCAATGAAATGTGATTGGTCATTGACTCCCATTTGGGGCATGAGTTAAATAGTCTAATGAAAATGTCAATTAATTAAAAATATGAGTGAGTATATTTGTGCTATATAATTGAGATGCAGTGCTAATAGAACTAAATATTATAAAATTGTGATATATTGTTGATCTATTACTGAAATGACTGTCTTTTAAATTTTGCGTGCAGCAAGGCTCAAATCTTCCCTTATAAAACGTAAGGGATTCAGATTCGTAAATAATGAGCCAAAGGTCCTGGGTTCAAGTTCCAGTCTGAGCGTATAATTTTTCTCTTCAAATATAATTTATCCATCATTGAGATGTATGAAACGAATAATCAAAAAGTCGAAAAAAACCGTACTGGCTTTATAATACATTGTAAAATTCCGAAATAAATGTTTTCTTAATAAAGAAGCCGCCATTTGCATTCGGGGTGCGCGGAAATTAACAGCATATATAAGAGAAAAAATTGCGTTGAGATTGGAACTTGCTCAGGTAGCTCAGATGGTAGAGTATTGGCCTAGAAAGCCAAATGTCTTGGGTTCAAGCCCCAGTCTGGGCGTATAATTTTTCTCTTTAAATATGATTTATCCAAAATTGAGACGTATGAAATTAATAATTTATTTATATACAGATTTTCAATGTTTACACATCTTTCTGTGCCAAAGTTTTATTTTTCTTCTCCACTCGTCTCTAACCATCCACTCAATTTCCTCCAATCCTCTTGTTCTCATTCCAGTTCTCAATTCTTGCATTCACGAGTTTCGAGGTCTTTCTTTCCTTCTTCTTCCAGATGGATACCATTCCAATGTTTTTCTGGGTAACCTTTCTTCTTGCATTCGTCGTACAATGCCCATACCAATTTAATTGCTTGTAACTATAATCTAATGAATAATAGTAAAAAAAAAAAAAGAAAAGGTTCATGTGTTCAACTCGCAGTGATCTCTCCAGATGTGATTTCTCAAAAATATCATGTTTTGCAACTAGCTTATTCGAATAGTGGAAGGTGGCATACTGGTCAGCCTGTAGGAATCTTTGCTGCTTGTATAAAAAACAGACAGTTGTGATCTGAAGGATGACGAGTGTGTACCGAAAGTCCTATTTCGTTACGAAATATCAGTGCTGTTATCCTCCTTCTACATTGAGATTAATTAACTATGCCAATTTCCTTTCTCTTTGTGTTTACTCCCACTCTCCTTCCTACCCCTCCCTTTGCTCTGTTGGTACTGCGTAACTTCCCCTCTACCTCGGAACTCGCAAATATACGATTCAAGTAGTAAACTGTGTCATTCATTCCTTCAATTTCTTTAGTTAGTTTTGTTATCGTCTGAAGGACGTGAGCTCAAGAAGAGCTGTGTTGTTTTGAGTTTGGTCCGGTAAGCCAGGGTAGGGTACCCTAGGCTGAACTAAAAAGGTATGCATGGGTGTTTGAGTGTGTAAAGATGATTACTTTTGTTATTATTATTAATTATTATTATTATTATTATTTTCTTTAAACTTTAGAATGATCAAGTATAACTTATGTTTAATATTTTTTTATATTTCAATTTCAGACTTACAATTGAGATATATATATATATATATATATATATATATATATATATATATATATAATTGTATGTTTGTCTCGGAATTCTTGGGTAGCTCAGTTGGTTAGAGCGCTAAAAGTACAAACTTTAAAGACTCGAGTTCAAATCCCGACTCAAGCATTCTTTTTTCTTTTCATATCATATTTGCCTTCATTGCCAAATGTCAAAAATATATTTATAATATCTATATATACAAGCGTTACTGCTATAAAGTAAATATTCTCTTTAATAATTTTCTTAACTGTTATGTTAGCCGCTAGATGGCAGTTGAAAGATATTTCCGCTACCTCTTGTGTGAATTGAGAATACTACATGTATAAGAAAATTGTATGTTTGTCTCGGAATTCTTGGGTAGCTCAGTTGGTTAGAGCGCTAAAGGTACAGACTTTAGAGACTCGAGTTCAAATCCCGACTCAAGCATTCTTTTTTCTTTTCATATCATATCATATATATATATATATATATATTAAATCTTATTTTAAGTAAATAAGAATATCTAATTATTGTATTTGCTAGTCATGATACTGTAGTCTTGTACGTTTCCTGTCTACGAGCCTTCTCAAGGTTACATGAGCTCCCCTTTCCCGTCTAGCTTTCATGGTTGAAAATAATATACTGAGTTAATAACGAATCATAAATTACTACAGTGTGTCAAGGAATTCTTGTCAATAACTAATATATGTTTGTGAATCTATATAGGAAAGATGAATCAATCTTTGCCTCCGATGGGCCCGGGCAAATAATTATAAATAGCACTGACAGTTATGATCTGGACGCTACTGTAAGTGTAAATAAACATAGACCTATGAATACAATGTTCTCTAAAGTCAAGTGCACTGTGATCTGAAGATGAAGAAAGTGTTGCAAGAGAGTGCTTCTGCGAGTATGAATAAAATAAAGAGATAATCCATCCATAATAATTCTGCCCGAAGGCACGTCCTTCACTGCAATCATAGCATTTTCATGCTATGCTTGCAGCTTTACTAGGGACTTGTGTAGGTGTGGTAGCTTCCCATTGCTTTCCACACCGGTGAAGGATGATGATGATAATGGTAAGGATGATAATGATAAGGATGATGGCCATATGATTTCGGGGACCGTTTGGGCCTTAAAGTTTTCCTGACATTTGTCTTACAGGTGAGGAAAAACCCCGGTAAAAACCTCACCCAGAAAAACTGCCCCGACCGGGGATCGAACCCGGACCCGCTGCGTGACAAGGCAGCACGCTACCTCGAGACCACAGCGGTGGACTGAAAGTCTCAAAGCAGAATAATCATGTTTGTTTGTAAAGAAGATAAGTGGGAACGATATAAAGAAACTGTAAATTTTTGTTTAAACCGGAGTGAAGCTAAATTAAAGAAATTCTACCTATCAACGTCATCGCTACTAGTGATAATGTAAATAAAAACTCTAACTTTTCAAGGTACTGATAACACCAAAAGTGATATTTTTATCTCAAAACTAAAATGTAACAAATGTATCACTCATGTCTTATGCAATAATTATATAACACAGAATATGTTATCTTCAAAACTTGATAACTTTCAAGTTGTTTCCTTCTAACTGTGATGTAACATAGTATTTGCTTATTTTAGGAATTCACACTATGAGGTATATTCATTCAGGTACATATTTTTATCACTCACCTCATATTTTTAAAAATTTCAACATAAGGTTGGCACTCAAAAATGACTATAGCATCAGTAGATTAATTAGATCTAACAAAAACGAGAAAATAGAAGATGAAAACAAATAAGAGATTTGTCAGATAAAATGTGAAGAATGTGAGAAAGTCTACATAGGAAAAACTAAGAGAAATTTGAAAACCAGAGTGAAAGAACATCTCAGGAACGTCAAGAAAGGGGAAGTACAAAAATCTGCAGTGGCTGCCCATACATGGTCCGAAAAACATACAATTGAAAAGAAAGCTAAATTATTAAAACAAATAGAAACACCAAAATAACTCACTGTTTGGGAAAAGATCTACATTCAAAGGGGCGAAAAGGAGAAATTGATGAACTTTGAAATTCCCGAGGAGAATGACCTGATTTCGAGGTTTTTCAGTCTGCCAACAGATGGAGCGAGAGACGGCTCTTCAATACGACAGAACAACGGTCGCGGGGGTACTGAGGATGGAACAGAAATTTAAAGTTCCGAAATTAGTTTAAATTTAATAAAAGAAGAAAAATATGAGGTGAGTGATAAAATGTTACCTAAATAGTATTCCTACATTATTGTTTTGATATTCAGAAGCAATTTTCTCTTATTACTTTTAAGCCAATGCGTAAATTATTAATTAAATAAATATGATATATTATTTACATGTTAAAATAACATTTCTAACATATAACAAACTCTTAAGATGTTAATATTTGAAGAGAAAAAATTATATCTAAACTGGTCTCTGGTTCTACGTACGAGCACACTAAACCACAGTGCTACTTAGGCATCTCACTTAAATGAAAATGTTCCTCTTTCTTATACAATGCCCATGCATCATCCTACACATCATCTGACTGTGCTTCTTATTCAAAAAGACTTTTAATGAGATGTAACCTACCATTAGAACCAATAGAGTTTATATTTTCCATTTTTAAAATTTAAAATTTGTCACTCACATCGAAAGATAAATTAATATTTGAAGAGAAAAATGTACGCCTAAAAATATATATCAAACATCTAACTTTTTAACTTGGAAATATATTATTTTTGCCTCTCCTTAAAAAAAAAAAATATAATTTCAACTTTTCTATCTATCTTCGGGGTTTTTACAGCTGCTGCCGTCTTCCCGTGCCAAACCTCCAAAGCATACGATCTTGGGCATCTCAAAGCTTAGCCCTTATGCTTGCATTACTATCTTCATGATTTCCTTCCATATTAACTTTGGTCTCCCTCTTTTCTTCTTTCTGCTCGATTGCCATTGATATAGTAGTTTCGGCCATCGCTCATCTTCAATTCTTAAAATATGTCCTAACCATTTTAATTTCTTTACCTTAATTCTTTCAAATATGCTTTCTTCTGCTTCCATTATGTTTCTAATTTCCTTATTTGTGACATGTTCTAATTTTGACTTTCTCACACTTCTGCGTAAATAATCTATTTCTAGAGCTATTAGTCTATTCTTGTAGTACTTATTGATTGTCCATACCTCACTTCCATACATTGCAACAGATTCCACCAATGTTTTACCAATATTTTTTTGTGTCTTTCCAGATATGCTTATCCCACCATATGGAATTTAACGATTATATTATTTTGCTACTCAATTCAATTCTATGTTTTATGTTCTCTTTGCCTAATTTCAACTTAACATTTAAATATTGCTTGACATACAAAATAAGATGTTTATTAAGCTAAATGAAATGACTTTTTCTACAGTCATATAAGAATGGAACGTTGGACTGGACGAGTTGCTGTAGTAACGGGAGCCAATTCTGGAATTGGAGCAGCTACTGCCAAGAAATTGGTTATTAGAGGACTTAAAGTTGTGGGACTCGGACTAACAATTGAGAATATTGAGGTAAAATATTTCCAAAACTTAAAAAATGTTTCTAACAATAGAACTATCAATATTATCATATCAAAATGCACCTTAAAAATTTTATGACAGGATCTCTATTCTGCTCTGTATCAATGGATAATATATTTTCTGTATGTTTTAACTGTAAGTAACTGAAATTGAGATCCCAATTTCTTGAAACAAGGAGTGACATTTAGATGTTATACTTGCTGCAGGTAGGAATGTGTAGCCTATATGACTATCCAAGTACTATTGCCAAGCTGCTATTCTACAAAATATTCTGGTCTTGATCATAGGAACTTAGAGTTGGAACTAACATTTTATTTTTGGCACTAATTGATTACTTTATCCATCGCTGTGGTCTCGAGGTAGCGTGCTGCCTTGTCACGCAGCGGGCTCGGGTTCGATCGGGGCAGTTTTTCAGGGTGAGGTTTTTATCGGGGGTTTTCCTCACCTGTAAGACAAATATCAAGAACACTTTAAGGCCCAAACGGTCCCCGAAATCATATGGCCATCATCATCATCATCATCATCGTCCTTATCATTATCATCATCATCCTTCACCGGTGTGGAAAGCAACGGGAAGCTACCACACTTACAATTCCCTAGTAAAGCTGCAAGCATAGCAAAAAATGCTATGATTGCAGTGAAGGGCCTGCCTTCGGGCAGAATTACTATGGATGGATGGATGATCACTTTGTCAACAAAATATAAAGGTCAGAGTTAGTATGTGGATTTAATATTGTACATGGAAGGGGAGGGTTTGTTATATATATTTTTGATTGAATACGCATTAATTATTTTTATAAGTATACAGCTAATACCCGGCGTGCGCTGCTATGCCTAAATAAATTATGTGTTTTTCTGTTTAGTCGAATAAGTAAAAGGAAAAATATTATACATTTATATCATCATTTTTAGATTCCCCGTGCTGATTACCCGGTGTTGCCCAAGAATCTTCTTGGCATAAATTAGCTTAAAGACGAAAATTGTGCTTTTATGTTAAGTTGAATAAGTGAAAGGAAAAATTATTATAAATTTGCTCTCTTCGTTATTGCAGCTAAAACAACTTCATCTTCCAAAATTTAATATTGAAGCAATCACTAAAGTAACTGCTTTTAGATACTCCGTGCTGTTTACCCGGCGTTTCCCAGGAACCTACATAACTCGATGTATATACTTGGCATAAAAGAGCTGAAAAGCAAAATTCGTCATTTTGAGTTATCCGTAAAAGAATACCCGCCGTGCGTTGCTATGCTTACCCGGTAATCTACTTATCCCTATCTTCTTGGTATCAATGAAAGACAAAAATGGCTATTGTGAGTTATCCGTAAAAGATAAACATATGCTGTCGCTGACATTTTTGTACAGTTTTTATGTTTTTTTTTTTTAGATATTCAATTCTGTCTACATTAATTTTGAGTATTTATTATGGTATAGGCAGCATAAGCTATTAAAGCGTCAAAAAAGGGACTTTTTTTACGTTTTTCACTACAAAGGGTTATTTTTAGGGTGTAAGAGTTAAATATCACAACTCTCTTATAGCCTATGTTCATTTTGAGAATCTCCTGAACATTTTGCAGAAAGCTCCATCACAATTTGATGAACAGTATGGCGGCACATAACATACAAACAAATAAACATTCATGTTTATATATTAGATTATTTATATTTTTTTCTGGTTATGATGAAAATTCTTAATTTTTTATTTAAAATTAATTTTTTAAAATATTTATTTAAGTCTCTAGGAACTTTACCAGTATCAATATGAACATATTGACTATTTAACTCATGCCCCAAATGGGAGTCAATGACCAATCACGTTTCAATGATTTCTGTTTTACAACCAATCAGAGTCGTGTTTCACGAAATATTTATCAGTGTTATATTTACCATATTAAAGAAAGCTCCTCCTTTTTAATATTCTGAACAGGTCTGACCATTATTTTGCAGTGACTGAGCCTGTAAGAAATAAGGCTACCAGATTGTATATATAGTGCATGAATGTCAACACATGCCGCATGCGGGAGTTAATATAAAAACATTTGTAGCAATTGATTATACCACCAAAAAAAGAAACCACTGCTTGCACTTTCTTAAATGTATTTTTTCCCAGGTAACAATCCAGAAAAATATAATTGTCATATTTACATCATACGACATGGGAAATTAATTAATATACAGTTTGATGTGTTTCATTTTTTCTCCACTAGAGAGCATTCTTACAATATTGCGTTCCTTTGGCAATAAATAATATGATCTGGTTGCAGTGATAAACAAAAGAAGCAGATGAAGCGTACCTATCGTTTCTCATTTGTTTTCAAACATCGCCGTTTACATTAAATATATAAATATTTTAAAATAACTATAGTTAAATAATGATTTGTGAGTAAACAGCTTAATTTTATTCGTTAAATAGTCCTAACAAATGTCACTCTTGATTTCCAAATTCTCTAGATAAATTGGAAATCACTCGTGGCATTACTTATGATAATTTCGTTGTAAGAAATATTGTCATATAGACTCCAAAAAAGTTATTAAAAATTCATAAAAAATATTGTAATAAGAACAATCGCAGATTAGATGGTCCTATATAGACTACAGTTTTATTTAACCCCATAATCTAAAATATGTTATATCTACAAACATTATTCTTCAAGAAGTAACAAGAATAGAGTACTATATAAGAACTATCATTGTATTTTCAGCTTTAAATTTAAGAACACAGGAGCCAGATATACAGTGATGGTAAATGTACGATTTTAATTTACAATGTCCAAATTTAGGCTACCTGAAATATTTTATTTTTAATTTGAAAAAAAAAACATGAAGACAGTAGTATAATGAATACAATCCAGACAAATTAACCCAAGTGAATATAAAGTACAAATATCACTTCTGCACTAATATTATTTAACTGTGAGAGTCTTTTAGAAGAAACAGGTCTACAACAGATCAGATTTTTAGTATAAGACAGATTTTAGAAAAGAAATGGGAATATAATGGTACTGTACATCAACTATATGTAGACTTCAAAAAAGCATATGATTCAATTAAGAGGGAGAAGTTATATAGTATCGTGCTGGAGTTCGGAATTCCTAAAAAGTTAGTTAGACTTATACGAATGTGTCTAAATGATTCAACGAGTAGGGTGCGTGTAGGCAAACAGTTTTCAGACACTTTTGAAATCCAGAATGGGTTGAAGCAAGGAGATGCACTATCTCCTATACTATTTAATTTTGTACTAGAGCATGCCATTAAATCTTTAGAGAATGAGGAAGGCCTACAACTGAATGGTATTAATAAGCTGTTAGTTTATGCTGATGATGTAGTACTACTGGCCGATAGCGAGGAGATACTAAAGGCCAACACGCACTCACTATTGAGTAACACTAAGAAATTAGGACTGGAAGTAAATATCAGTAAAACTAAATATATGGTCACACGTATAAATACATTATATAATGGAAATGGACAGCTAATGACAAATGAGGGAAATTTTGAGGAATTGGCTGAATTCGAATACCTAGGAACAATAATCACAAATAGGAATGAGATGCACAAAGAAATTAAACATAGGCTCAATTCTGGAAATGCATGCTATTATGCATTGCAGAGACTTTTGATATCCCAACTCCTTTCAAAAAACGTTAAGCTGAAAATATATAAAACTATTATTCTACCAGTTATATTATATGGGTGCGAAACATGGACTCTTACTTTAAGGGAGGAAAGGAGATTACGAGTATTTGAGAATAAAGTTCTTAGGAAAATTTTTGGACCAAAGAGAGATGAACAGACAGGTGAATGGAGAAGACTACATAACAATGAACTACATGGTCTTTATAGGAAGCCAGATATAATAAGAACAGTTAAGTCCCGTAGACTGCGATGGGCAGGACATGTTGCGCGTATGGGGAATGAAAGACGTGCATGGAAACTTCTTGTAGGAAAGCCAGAAGGAAAACGCCCAGTTGGTAGACCAAGAATGAGGTGGGAGAACAACATTAACTATGATTTGAGGGAAGTAGATTATACAGGGAATGATTGGAAAGCATTAGCTCAGGATAGGGATGTATGGAGAGCTTATGTCCGTGCGGCCATGAACCTACGGGTTCGATAGTGCCAGTGAGTAAGTAAGTAAGTAAGTAAGAGAGTCCGTTTATAAAATCACAAACATATTTGTATTTTTCTACATCTGAGTATTCAGGATGTGTCCAATAAAAACAAACTAGACCTTGGACTCATTTACATTAATCTAATTTGATCTTAATAATGGGCTACTAGTAAAATATCAATAAAACTAAATGCATGGTCACTCACAGAAATACATTATACAATGCCAATTAACAGGAAATGAGGGAAATTTTGAGGAAGTGGCTGAATTCAAATACCTAGGAACAATAATCACAAATAGGAATGAGATGCACAAAGAAATTAAACACAGGTTCAATTCTGGAAATGCGTGTTATTATGTATTACAGACACCCTTGACTTCCCAACTCCTTTCAAAAAACGTAAAAATGAAAATATATAAAACTATTATTCTACCAGTTATATTATATGGATGCGAAACATGGACTCTTACTTTAAGCGAGGAAAGGGGTTACGAGTATTTGAGAATAAAGTAAGTAAGGAAAATTTTTGGACCAAAGAGAGATGAACAGAAAGGTGAATGGAGAAGACTGCATAAGTGAGTTACATGGTCTTTATAGGAAGCCAGATATAATGAGAACAGTTAAGTCTCGTAGACTACGATGGGCAGGACATGTAGCACGAATGGGGAATGAAAGACATGCATGGAAGCTTGTAGTAGGAAAACCAGAGGGAAAACGCCCAGTTGGTAGACCAGGAATAAGGTGGGAGAAAACATTAACTATGATTTGAGAGAAGTAGATTATAAGGGAATGACTGGAAAACATTAGCTCAGGATAGGGATGTATGGAGAGCTTATGTCCGCGCGGCCATGAACCTACGGGTTCGATAGTGCCAGTGGGTTAGTTAGAGAGTTAATGGGCTACTAGACCATATTCCCATTCTTATAAATAGTTCATGTCAGACTCATTGGAGTCACATAAAATGCAACTAACCCACCTTATATGATAATTCAGAGTCATCATACTTTAAAAAAAAAATCTTACATATCTTGTAAAATTTTCAAATCTGTTGCTAAACAAGGTAGACGATCTAGTTCATGCTATTTTTGAGAGTCAATAGCACTTTGTACTTTTTATACAAGTCTATAAAATAAAATAAGTTAAAATGTACCTTCTTAGGTAAGATCCGTCGTCCTCAGCTTATAAAATATGTACTCTTTATGCCTTAGGTCATTCAGAACATCCGTTCCATCTTCGCCACATCCCTCTTCGCTACAACATCCAGTATGATGATTGATGCTGCTGAAGATGGAACGGATGTTCTGAAAGGCCTATAGGCATAAAGAGTACATATTTTATAAGTTGAGGATGACGGATCTTACCTAAGAAGGTATATTTTAACTTATTTTATTTTGACTCTCCACCTCAACGGTTTTAACAATGAATTTTATTAGCATTGATACAAGACTAGATCATTTATAAATCCTAGTCCATATTTGGACATCTCCTCTATTAGTAGAACTGAACAAGTTTCCTCAGCAGTAGTGTTGGGACTTGCATTAGAGAGGTCCCAGAGTCAAAGCCCAGTGCCAACCAAAACTAGCAGGGAATTTTTCCTTGATTTCTATAGTCATCAAGGCAAATTTTGGGTGGAAATTCATTGCCAGGATCCATTTCATCTTACTACCAAAATTATAAAAGTATGATTAAAATTAAACCAGTTGATTTCTTCATAACACATATCAAAACACAACAAAATAACCTTCTGAATGCACCTAAATATCCAAGACGCAATATAACTTTACAAGTTTAATCCATAAATTGGCAAAACAATAATTTCTCTTCTTATTCTTCTTCTTCTGCTTCATGAAATTAGGCCTTTTGACCTGTTTTCACATCAAGTGGGATTTAATGAATCCTCCCATCTAGTAAATGGGCGTCCAACATTTCTATGTCCTATTGGTTTGTACTTTAGTAACAGCTGAGGGATTCTATCTGTAGGCATTCTCTTGACATGTTCATACCAGTTGTTTCTCATGTTGTCAATTCTATTTGTTAAATTGAAAATATTTAAGTCATTCCTAATATCCTCACTTCTTTTCTTGTCCAAAATTGTCACACCTGCTACTGGCATCATACATGGACATTAACCCAACCTAAGGGGAACCAGGGACATCTTCCTTGAATCCACTTAGGTAACTCTTAGCAGGCGCGTCCACGACGCGGGGGTGGACCCGACTCTAAGTCGGTGACTAAGTTCTGCTAAGGACCCAGTATTGCGGGGTATAACGCTTTACCCTTGTCCAGGGTTACGGATGAAGACCACAATGGCAGCGAAGGCGAGGAAGAAAATATTACGACTCGACCGAACTGGCAGAGGAGGAAAATTTCAACTCGGCGGAACTGGCAGAAGTGGCAACTCTTTCTCCAGAGTTTAAAAGGAGCCCATACTCGGGGTAACAGGAGTGAAGTCTCCAACGACTTAAGTCGGAAGGAGCAACCCTTTCTGCGGGGATTATACACAGAAGAGCACGTCCAGAGGCTCTAAGGTGGCAGCCCCACCACTAGACTTATCCTGCGTAACGCTCGTAACGTGACCAGGAGACATTTACATTACTGGCAACCATCAAGTGACAATAATTTCTCTTGTCAGTTATTTAAATGTGGTGGACCGCAGTGAAAACGAAATCAACTATAGCTGTTATTATTAGATATATTGTGTAATTAGACACACGTTTAAATAATTCATATTATATTAAATTAATGTGCTTTGAGTTTTGGACTCATACGAAGCTATTAAACCGGCTCAGTGTGAACAGGGGGCTTAGGCTGTAACTGCTTACAACTGAGTAACACCTGACAGGTGCGGGGGTGAACACTAATATATTAGTGACTAAGTCCTGTCAGGGACTGCCATTGACTGCCATTTGGGGTATGAGTTAAATAGTCAATAAAATGGCATTGCTCATCGTAATGAATGAATGAATGAATTAATTAATTAATTTGTGATTATAGGAAACTTCAAAAACTCTAAGATCAGAGAAAGGAGAGCTTCATGGAATAAAATGTGATGTAACCAAAGAAACAGATGTTAAGAAAGCATTTCAATGGGTAAAGAATAAATTTGGTGGTGTTGATATTCTTATTAATTGTGCAGCTGTATCTGGACCAAACTCAATCATTGGTAATATTGCACAACATATATTTTAGGCTATTATTTAAGTTTAGTATTTACTAGTAATCAGTAGACATTTGAGGTTGAGCCACTAAAAATGGCATTTTATGCACCAAGAAAGTCTGTAAACATGAAAAATAGGGCAAAAAGAAGCATTGAAATTAAGTTATAACTTATATATATATATATATAAGTTATAATGTATTACTCATAATTTATAAAAAATACATACATAAGTAACTTAAAGTCCATAGAGTAAAAATACGAAAAATAATTTCTGTGTTCTATGTTCTTTTTCCACCTGCACTTATTCATCTGCAACTTTATGTCCATAATTCGAGTTAAAATAAATTACAAAATTAAAAAATAGATTAAAAAATACTGGAAAGAGCAAATTCATTTACCTACCTTAGATATATATTAACATATTTGGAAGAGGTAGATATAACAAATAAAATTGTTAATTTTAATAAAACCATGGGAATAATAAAATCAGTAATGAGACCTTAGCTAGTCCAGAGAGATACTACCAGAGTACGGTTATACAAAACCTTAGCAAGGCTTGCACTATGCTACGGCAGTGAGGCAGAGACTTTGAGGAAAGGAGAAGAGAGCAGAATAACTTCTAGTGAAATGAGATTCTGGAGATATACCAAATGGGTTCACAAACGCAATGATGATATATTGAAGGAACTAAGTTTAGAACCGGCCATTGAATACGTACATACATACCAGAACGTTCAACTGGATGAATAATTTGCGATGAATTAGTTCAGATAGAGTTTCCAAGACCATGCTTCGTTATTGTCTAAGAGGGAAGAGGCTGTCCAAGGAAACGCTGGATACAAAATTAATCAGTGAGGTTGTAACAGGCTTATAACCTACGCCTAAGACTTGGTTGGATGAAGAAGAAGAATAAGAAGAAGAAGATAAATTACATGCAACTTTTCAAGATTAACACACAAACTTCTGTCACATTTATAGGATAAAACCAGTTTGTATGCTGAAAAAAAATCTCTCAACATGAATTGATGTGACTGGACCATATTTAAACTGTGCCTCGTTGGTACATTAAACCCCTCAGAAAGCGCACTGCCATCCTACTTAGTACACTAAACTGAGAATTAATGGTTTCAGAGCCAGGTTTCTTGGCAATACATTTTTTTTTAGCTTTTCACATAATTCTGAATCATTCTGCCAGGAGCTTCTTCTAATCTTTCTTTTTATTTATTTCAGGATTGTTTCTGTTATTTACACAGGTATCCTCAACAAAAATATACAATTATTTTCTTCCATACTTCCCGGTCTTGCGTGTCTGCTTCTGTCATATTGCTCTTCTTCATGTTGTCTTGAATTCCCTTTACCCACGTTGGCTCTGGTCTACCACATTTCCCTTCTTCAGTACTTCTTTGTTCGTTTCTGTGTCCCTTCTTCTCATCATGTGTCCATAACATCTTAGTTGGATTTCGTCAATCTCATGTACAATATCCTTTTCTATACTCATTAGTTCCCTTATTGTATTATTTTTTATTATATCTAATTTTGATATTCTTGCCGATCTTCTTAGAAAGTCCATTTATTTAACATGAGACAAAAAAAAAAGGGACATAGATTTATATAAAAACAGCTACTAGCCTTCATTTCTTGAATAGCGTTTACTGCAAAAGTGAAATGTGCATCGATATATGGCAAATCTTCTTTAAGTCATTTTTTTAATACACAATATGCTGCTTTGATTGATAGAGAATCCTTCTCAGAAATTTCATTCACAATTTTTTTCCTCAACTTCCGATGCCTAGTAATCAGATACAATGTGAAAATAATCTCATTTTCTTACTCTGAGGATATTAATGTATTATGTCATTCATTTAACATGTAAAATCAATTAAACGTTGGATTTTAGTCTACCAAACTTAATTATGTCTTTAAATAACTCACTGTGTCTATCGAATCTAGAGGTTCAAAACGCATAGACATAAGTTCTCCACTCATATCTATCCTGAGTTAATATTTTCCATTTATCCTTATAAAATTCACCTCTTCAAATCATTGTTAATGTAATTCCCCCACCACATTCTTGGTTCTCCTTCTAGTTTATGACAAGAGTTTCCATGCCTTTCTTTCATTTCCCATTTGTACCATATGCCCTCCTCCTTGCAGTATATGATACGTAACTATACTTGTTTTACAGCTGGTTTTCCATAACAATCATTTAGCTCAATGATTTTAGTTTTTTTTTTCATTCCCCTCTCCATCTTTTTTTTGGCCGAAAATTTTTCCTAAGCACTTTACTCTTAAATACTTAAAATATTTTTTTCATTCATTCAGTTTGAGAATTTTCCTCATAATATATTGAGGGTTTTTTCCAACCAATCTTAGTAATTAACACGAGTTTTTAAAAAATACATAAATGACTACGGACTTACAGACTATCAGTTTGTAACAAACATTCACAAATGTCACTTAATTAAAATTGTCCATCGTTCTCTGTCATCTGTGTCTTCATCTGTTACACCAAATTTCCTCATTTAATTCTGAATGTGATTCTTCCAGGTTGTTCATGATTTACCTTTTCTGCTCTTCTTCTTAAACTTAATTTGTAGGATTTTCATCCTGTTTATTTCCAAAATCACTCCTCGGAGGAAGACATATTGGATGTGCATTCACTGTCTATCCATCTCTTGGCTGGTCTTCCTCTTGTTCTTCTCCCGTCCATTGGTCTATCTTCTTTAGCTCTTTTTGCAAGCCGGTTTTCTTCCATTCTTTCTTTTCTGCTTTTTTTTTTCAATTTTTCATGCATAGAGAGCCTTTAGTAGCCTTCTGTGTCCATTAGCCTTTAGTAGCCTTCTGTGTCCATTACACTTCTTATGTATCCATACCATTTTAGCCTTGTGTGTCCATTATACTTCTTTCTGCATTCATCCATTTTCTAATTTCTGTATTTCTAATTATTTCCAATCGAGATTTCCTGGCAGCTCTTCCCAAAAATCCATTTCAACTGCAGTTATTCTGTTGGCATGAAATCTTTTTTCCACTATTAAAATAAGATGCATTGTTTTGCAACCATATAATAGAATTTGAAGACACACAGTTTTTTTTACAAAGCAATGGTTTATCCACAACAGTCTTTTAATCCAGTGATAGCATTTGCTGCTCATTTGTATAATTCTGCATATTTCTGTTTTTACATTGGTTTTTTATTAATTTAACTTCCTAAATATTTAAACTCCTCAACTTCCTTAAGATAGTATTCTCTAAATTTAATTTATATTCAATGAAATTACATATATGAGCAGATTTAACCTTCCCAAGTAGGTATGTTAAAATAAATCATATAATAACGTATGGATGTCCTGCGTGAAGATGTAGCTTCCATCATATCAATGCTAATTATTCCACTTGAATTCTTCTACTTATAAACACTGTCAAGATTTTATATCTAACACTGTTTCCTCTCTCTACCATCCATAGTTTTTGTGCAGTGCAAGTACCATTCTCAAGCCTCTCTGTTAATTAATTGTCTACACCAGTGGTTCCCAACCTTTTTCAACTCGAGAACCCCTTCCACAACGATCTGAGTTCGGTGAACCATTGATGTTTAAATATACGTGCAGTAGACATGCATACAATTTAATTTCAAGCAGAAGATTTAATTAGGCTTTCTTAAATTAACTTAACCCTTAATAGTTAAAACCTAAAGTTACTCTAGTTACAGCCTGAAAGTTACACAACGTGTAGGCCTAGCTGTAGCGAAATCAAATGCATTCCTAACGTTGTTACATAACTCTAAATCAGGCATTCGCGGTAAATATTAATTTATTGTGGAAATCAGCGCGTATGGGGAATGAAAGACGTGCATGGAAACTTCTTGTAGGAAAGCCAGAAGGAAAACGCCCAGTTAGTAGACCAAGAATGAGGTGGGAGAACAACATTAACTATGATTTGAGGGAAGTAGATTATAGAGGAAATGACTGGAAAGCATTAGCTCAAGATAGGGATGTATGGAGAGCTTATGTCCGCGCGGCCATGAACCTACGGGTTCGATAGTGCCAGTGAGTAAGTAAGTAAGTATCATGTGATAAATTCCCGATGTTACACATATGCAACAAGGGGCATTATAGAGTTAATTTAATTTAATTTAAAATAATAATAATAATAATAATAATAATAATAATAATAATAATAATTATTATTATTATTATTATTTTCATTGGGGCACGCCGTAGCGTAGTGGTTAAGGCACTGCGCTACAAGCCGGAAGGTCGAGGGTTCGAGTCCCTGTGGGGTCAGGATTTTTAAACTGACCCAAACCTTCTGGCGGCAATATGGCCCTGGGGTCGACTCAACCTCTAACAGAAATGAGTACCAGACGCTTGTTCTGGGGTAAAGGCGGCCGTCACGCAGGGCTGACATAAAGTGCCGATTATCAAGAAAAAGTGGGAGCCTTAACCTCCTACTACCCCAAGGGCCTCCTGAGGCCTGTAGTCGGATCAAATAAAAATAAAAATAAATATTATCATTAAAATGCTGCAGAAATGAAGGAAACAATAATAGACCTAACCACGAAACCCGCAATCATGGGTAAGTTTTGGCGAACCCCTTGAAATATTTTGCGAACCCCCAGGGAGTCACAAGTTGGCAAACGATGGTCTACATCATCAAACGACCAAATAATTTAAGACTGCTTCTTTCAATCCTCGTTTTTATAGTCTCTACAGTATCTATCTTTCTAAATCTATGCTTTACTGATTTATAATAACCAGAATTCACCCTGTAGTTATATCAATAATAATCTTATAAAATTCTGAATTCTTTGTATAATATATTATAAATATTAATAAAAATACAATGTGAATTTTATATATTTTTTTTTCAGATGGTCCAGTTGAAGACTGGAAAGCTATCATCAATACAAATGTACTTGGTGTTAGTATGTGCAATAAAGAAGCAATTCAATCCATGAAGGAAAGAGGAGTGGATGATGGTCATATAATAAACATAAACAGGTAGCCTATTGATTGTAGAGATATTTTCTTATTGAATATAATTTAAATAGACTCATATCTCGATGTTACAATTTAAAATAAAAACATCATATCTCGGATGTTCCCAATTTAAATAGACTCATATCTCGATGTTACAATTTAAATAGACTCATATCTCGATGTTACAATTTAAATAGACTCATATCTCGATGTTACAATTTAAATAGACTCATATCTCGATGTTACAATTTAAATAGACTCATATCTCGATGTTACAATTTAAATTTAATATTAGGAATGATGGACAAATTATTATTTGAAAAGAAAAATCCCATATATCTTCATTAATATTTAAAGGAAGTGATACTATGAGGTTTATTTTAAATAATAAATTGAGTTAGATTTAACATCTACCTCACAATAAATTGTATGTTTCTTGAAAATTAGTTTTTAATGTTAAAAATGGGAAAATAGACAAGTCTGCATCAGCTGCACATGCATGGACATAAAAACAAAATGGAACAAAGGCCAAATTATTCAAACAATTAGATAAATAGAAGGAACTCAAAGTTTTGGAGAAAATTCACATCCGAAAAATAAAAATCATGAATTTTTTAATTCCTAGGAAAAAGATTTAACTTGGAAGTTCAACAGTCAGCCAACAGAGGGAGTAGATAGCAAAGCTATAAGATTGCCAACCACCAATTCAACAGTTAGGTAGAGCTGAAGATGATACGAAGATATATTGAAACTAGTTTTCAAGAAATCTACAATTATGAAGTGAGATGTTAAATCTAACTCAATTTATTGATTAAGACATATATCTGTTTAAATTACACAGCTCTACAAAAATATTTTTTGTTACCCTGGATATCTCAGTGAATTTCTGTTTTCAAGTCCACAGTTTACGAATATATATATATATATATATATGTAAGTGCTCAATGTGCTCTAGTTTTTATGATTTTTGTGTATCTTATATCTTAAACAGTAAACGGCTTGTTACTAATAAAATTTATGTTTCCAGTCATGATTTGATTTCTGCACATTTTTTTCGCGTATACAAACATCACGTGATCCCCACTCTCATACCCCTCATTCCGCACATCGGCCATTATCTCAGTTATTTGACAAAATTAAAGCACTCACGACGTGCATCTGGATATGATAAAACCATTCGTCAAAGCGTTGGACAAGGAAGGAGAAGGTTTCAAATACATTTGCAGAAAATGTCCTAAGCTCAGTATGTAAAAGTAAAAAGGCGGAATATTTGATGGTCCTCAAATTCGGCAATTGATGAAAGATTCAAATTTTAATCAAAGTTATGACTGTTCCGGAAAGTGAAGCTTGGAAGAGTTTTGTATTGGTAGCAGAAAATTTCCTAGGTAACTATAAAGCACCAAATTATAAAGAAATTGGGCAAAACATGTTGACAAGCTTCAAGATTCTTGGAGCAAATATGAGTATAAAGTTACACTTTCTCCACAGTCACCTGGATAGATTTCTGGATAATTTAAGAAATTATAGTGACGAACAGGGAGAGCACTTTCACCAGGATCTAAAAGTAATGGAGTAAAGGTATCAGGGTTGATGGGATGTCACATGATGGCAGATTACAGCTGGCCTTTAAAAATATATTGTCCCCTAAAAAAATTATAGAAGAAAATCTTATAAAAGGCGTTTCACTGAAGTATGACATGGGTTTTCGACATTATTCTTTCTATTTACGTCGGTGTATACTAATTTTTCAAAAAACAATTGTCATTATAAATATATCTGTTATATTTTTTTTCATTTTTTCCGATGTTTGTAGTGTAAAATGAATGTAAAGATTAAAAAAACAGAGCAAATCTTCCAAAATTATTGATAGTTTCATGAATTGTGAGTATAAATGTATCGGAAATGAATCTTGTATCAAGGGCAACAAAACCACTGTTGACCAGTGTTATTTACACAAAGTTTTATGCATCACATTTCTTATTAGACAATTTCATGACTCAAGGGTTAGATATTTGTTCTTCACCTCTGGGTCCCGAGTTTGTATCTTGAACACTAAATGTGGGGTTTATGGTGGACAAATCAGAGCAGATCAGGTTTCTTTTTTAAATTAAATGGAACAATATCGATGTCGTAAGTATGGCAGAAGAAAGCAAGTGACATTGGATCACTAGGTGAGGATTTCTACTGAAGGAGAAGAGATTCCAAGTGAAGGATGTTTAAGCAAAAGTATACAGAGTTATGCCACGAAAAGACAAAGAGAGTGCATTTTCTCTGAATGAGGACTTAAACGAGAGATAACACTGGTCAACAGTGGTTTTGTTGCCCTTGATATAAGATTAATTTCGGATATATTTATGCTCACAATATTCATGAAACTATCAATGATTTTGGAAGATTTGCTCTGGTTTTTTTAATCTTTATTTTCATTTTACACTACAAAAATCAGAAAATATGAAAAAATATAACAGATATATTTATAATGTCAATTGTTTTTTTGAAAATGCGGTATGGACTGACGTAAATAGAAAGAAAAATATCGAAAACCCATGTTATATTTCAGTGAAACGCCTTTTATAAGATTTTCATCTATAATTTTTAGGGGACAATCTCTTTTGAAAGACCAGCAGTAATCTGCCATCATGTGACGGTCGCATCTACCCTGATATCTTTCCTCCATGACTTTTAGATCCTAGTGAAAGCACACTCCCTATTAATCGCTATAATTTCCTAAATTATCCGGAAATCTAACCAGGTGACTGTGGAGAATGTGTAACTTTATACTCATATTTGCTCCTAGAATACTGAAGTTTATCAACATGTTTTGCACAATTTCTTTATAATTTGGTGTTTTATAGTTACCTAGGAAATGTTCTACTACAATTCAAAACCCTTCCAAGCTTCACTTTCCGGCACAGTTATAACTTTGATAAAATTTGCATCTTTCATCAGTTGCCGAATTTGAGGACCATCAAATATTCCGCCTCTTAACTTTTACATTCTGAGCTTAGGAAATTTTCTACAAATGTATTTGAAACATTTTCCTTCATTGTCCAACGCTTTGCCAAATTGTTTTATCATATCCAGATGCACGTCGTGAGTACTTTAATTTTGTTAAATAACTGAGATCACGACCGATGTGCGTGGTAGGGGTGTTAGAGTGGGGATCACGTGATGTTTGGATACGCGAAAAAAATGTGCAGAAATCAAATCATGACTGGAAACATTAATTTTATTAGTAACAAGCCGTTTACTGTTTAAGATATAAGATACACAAAAATCATAAAAACTACAGCACATTCAGCACTTTCATGAATATATTCGTAAACTGTGCACTTGAAAACAGAAATTCGCTGAGATATCCAGGGCAACAAAAAAAATTGTAGAGCTGTGTAATTAACTGTTTACGCTCTAAGTATTTGTTTAGGATTTTTTATAGAATTAAAATTTATTTTATTTTTATTGTAGATGAGTTACCGATTTTTTCTTCCCCCAGATTTGAAAAATTTGTATTTGAACAGGGAAGCCTGGATGGCATAATTGTCAGTGCATAAAACCAGACATCTTGGGTCCAATTCCTGGTTCAGGCAGAACATTTTTCTCTTAAAAAAAAGGAATCAATTTATGCAGCAACTTTCGTTGCATGTGTCAGGGTTTGAAGATGGAAACATGTTCTATAACAGCATAAAATATTTTTTGCAGAGGTAGAACACTGATTAGAATCAAAATACAGGAGATCTGTGACAAAATAGTATAATCTGAAATCTGCTTTAAATTCTAGACATAAAGGAAAATTTCTTCTTCTTCTTCTTCTTCCTTCCAAGTATTAGGCCAAGGCCTGTTACGATCCTATAGAAAATTTTCCCTCCAGCGTTTCATAGGACGGCCCAGTGATCTTCGTCCTCTTGGTATATAATTATAAACAGCTTTGGGTTTGATCCTTCCGGGAAATTCTCGTGTAAGACCTGAAAGCATAATAATAGTCCCTTCGATTGGTTGCTGGCCAAAGGAAGGCAAGACCAGTGATGGGGCTGCCATCTTATAGCCTCTGGTCAGGCTTTTCTGGAGAAGAAAAGAAAATAAAGGAAAGAAGAAATGGAAGAAAGGAAAGACTCCCTAGCCCTCGGATGCCCTAATAGCGTCGGGGTCGAAAAAAACAAGAGTTAACCAAGAGAGGTTAGATAGTAAAGTTAAAAGAGTGCAAAACACAAGTAAGTGGAAGAAATGTTTTGCTCAGCTTGGGCACCTTGTGGTCGCCATCCACATATCCCCTAGATGAGGACCCCTGAGGGGGAAAATTTCTATGGTACAATGGATGAATCCTACCACATTTTTATCTTACTACATTAAACTAAAAACCGCACGGACATAATCTCTCCATACATCCCTATCCTGACCTAATGTTTTCTAATCGTCCCCTGTATAATATACTTCCTCAAATCATGGATAATGTTATTCTCCCACCTCATTATTGGGCGTTTTCCCTCTGGTTTTCCTACAAGACGCTTCCATGTATCTCTTTCATTCTCCATTCGTGCCACATGTCCTGCCCTTCTCAGTCTACGCGATTTAACTGTTCTTGTTATATCTGGCTTCCTATACATACAGTGTAAGCTCACTATTATGTAGTCTTGTCCATTCACCTGTCTCTTCATATCTTTTTGGTACAAACATTTTCCTAAGAACTTTATTCTCAAATACTCGTAATCTCGTTTCCTCCCTTAAAGTAAGAGTCCATGTTTCACGTCCATATAATATAACTGGTAGAATAATAGTTTTATATATTTTCAGTTTAACGTTTATTGAAAGGAGGTGGTACGTCAAAACCCTCTGTTATGCATAATAGCACGCATTTCCAGAATTGAGCCTATGTTTAATTTCTTTGTTCATCTTACTACATTATTAAACAGATTATAAAAATAAATATCAGTATGTAAACAATTAAGATAATAATGAAATGATAGAATGTTTTATAATTATTCAAATAAGTGAAAAATGTGAATAACATAAGCATTAAAATTTACAAACATCTATATTCTGGTAATGGATGTTTATTTTTAAAAACTCGTCCTTTTAACCTAGGTGCTTCAAGATAATGATAATACATTAAAAAACAACAGAATACATGACCAAAATATATAAAAGAATAATAAATTGAATTTAAAAAAAAAGGGAGAGACAGAGAGAGACAGAGAGAGAGAGAGAGAAAGACAGAGATAGAGAGAGAGAGGGAGAGAGAGAGATGGAGAAGATGGAGAGAGAGAGAGAGAGAGAGTGAATTCGCGCTTTCTCTCTCCCTCTCTCTCCTTTCTTCTCTCTCTCTCTCTCTCCCTCTTCTCTCTCTTTTTCTCTCTCTCTCTCCCTCGTTCTCCTTTCTCTCTCCTCCCCTCTCTCCTTTCTTCTCTCTCTCCCTCTCTCCTTTCCTCTCTCTCTCACTCCTTTCTCTCTCTCTTTTCTCCCTCTTTCTCTCTCTCTCGTTCTCTCTCTCTCTCTTCTCTCTTACTTCTCGCTATCTCTTTCTTTCTCTCCTCTCTCTGTTCCTCTCTCTCCTCCCTCCTCTCTTCTCTTTCTCTCTCTATCTAATCGTCCTCTCCTCTCCCTCTCTCTCTACGTCTATCTAGAGATCGAGACAGACCAGACAACACTCATTAATCCATCATATGCATTACTGATTGGAAGATGTCATTTGGCTATCTTATATGTTTCTAATTATTTAAATTTCACTATATATTTAGCACTGCAGGCCACATAATGCCACCCACACCAAGATCAATTATGTATTATGCTTCAAAACATGGTATCACAGTGTTAACAGAAGGACTTCGTAGAGAACTAATTAAGCAAAACTCCAAGATAAGAGTTACAGTGAGTACTATAATATGTTATATATATATGTAGCAATGTAAATAATAATAATATTGAGCTAATATAAGAAACATCACTATCAGGTATTATTTAAAATTTAGAATAAATTCTATTCTATATTATAGGCTATCTGCTCTGAAAGTGATCCTCACCAAAACAAAATTATGTGACTTGCTCGCTTTTCATTGGTTATGGACATCGACCAACTATGAAGAATCAATAAGTACGCGAAAAAGTAGTTCCCTTCATTAAATTAAAAATATGTCCTCCGAATATACTTATTATTCTTTGTGAATGAAAATAATAATATTCAGTATTTATAGAAAATATTCTAAAATACCCAATCAATAATTACAACTTGAAATCATTTATTACATAAGTATGATGCATTTGAGTCATGCTCCAGTCGATTCTGATGCAACAAAACAGCTGAAAGTGTCCAGTCATGTATTACTGTGTCGCCATCCAAATTTTTAAAACACACGTCATGCAAACTTTTGATTAGTGGTCAAAAAACAATAATTTTAAATTTATTTCACAGCTTCAGTGAAAAATCTCATCAGCTATTTCGTAATATACCCCATTCAACGATCATGTGTCTTATATATAGTAATTGTGGCGAGGATGGATACAATTGGCTTTTGTTTATGTTAGGAACACTCTAAGAGCAGATAAGGTATTGACCGGTTTCAAAACCTAGGCAGTTTCATTATCAGTAATTTCACGACCATGTTCTGTTGTCCAGCAACACTGCTTCTTACTCCATCTGTTGGTTGACCAATAAAATTCTGAGTCAAATTAACTTCTCCAGGAATTTCAAAATTCATTAATTATTTTCTTTCTTGTTTTTTTTTATTTAGATTTTTTCCCATACTGTGAGCTTTTTTGTTTTTTATTTGTTTTATTAAATTAGCCTTTCTTTGAATTTGATGTTTTTCTGACCAAGCATGAGCGGCTACTATTGAGTTTTTCCACTTCACCATTTTTGACATTTCTAAGATATTTCCTTACCCTGGTTTTCAAATTTCTTTTGGTTTTCCCTATATAAATTTTGTCACAGACTTCGAATTTGATCTGGTAAATTCCCGATTTGTTTTCTTCTTTCGTTTGGTCATTTTTGTTGATTTTAATTAACCTATTGAGCCTATATTCACTCCTCGGTGCCAATCTTATGTTGAACTTATTACAGTTTTTTTTTAAATTTATAGTGCTTCAATAAACGGTAAATGAATTTCTTGAATTTTATATTTTCTTCTTTTTCTTTTACAAGTTTACTTTCATTAATTGATTTTTGTCTTTTAAACTTATTTATTTTCCTGTGCACCATACTTTCTTCAAACTCATTTTCTATTATATAATTGCTATCATGAATCATAAACAAATAGATGAAGCTTAAAGCTGTTGAAAATTCAGAGTAAAACTATAAAATTTACCATGAAACCTGAAATTAAAAGACATTTTTGTAACAAATTTTATAAGAAATGAAGAATACAAGATAGAAATTGGAATATACAGAAAGAAGACACACATAGATAACTAGATTAATGTCTCAGATTCAATAATTTTGTTCACACAGAGGCAATGTTCAATAATTTGATACATATATTAGTAAATACTAGTAGTCGCCCAGCGGTCGAAATTCGACCACAATTCATGAAATTTTTAGGTTTGTCACAGATACGTCATTATGCATTAATTTTCGATTTATTTTAAAAATACGAACGATAGGAAATACAGTATGTGCTATAGGTTGGATCCATATTTAAAAAATAATAACGCATCATTTGACATTTGTATACCATTTATACTATTTACATTTTTATTTGGCTTATTATTATGAGTACGGGAATATATATATATATATATATATATATATATATATATATCCCTCATTTGTCTCTTATTCCGACCCGTCAATGTTCTATGTCGAGGCATGTTTCTTGAAGTATCATAATATTTTATGTTTAAGAGCGTCAGTCCTGGACTAGTGAAGACAACTTTACCTCCTCAAGAATATTTTGAAACTATGACTTACCTTCAACCTGAGGATATTTCAGATGGAATACTCTATGTCCTGGGAACACCACCCCATGTCCAGGTTAGTAAGCAAAAGTACTCTGCAAAATAGTATATTACGATGCGAGATTGGGAAGTAGTTTTTTACAGGAGCGAGGAAATGTTTAAAAACCTCGCGATTGGTAGGTTTTTAATTTCTGAGATTCTACAAAACACTTCACAAGCGTGCGTTGTAGATTATTTCTTTGCGCGACGGTGTTTTCAAAATAATAAATAATAGCAAAATAATAACAATGTTGTTGGAAATATTTGCGTTCATTATAAACAACTGACTAACGTTAACAGTGTGGGTAATGTTTATTAGTTGAGACTATACAGGCAGTGACCAATCAGTGATAAAATGGCGGCAAGTACATATATTGTTTTATATTGTTTCAAATAAAATTAAGTTAATTTAAAATGCAGTGATTTGTTTCGTATAATGTATATTAAAACTACATTTAGGATATATTTTTGTATATATATTATACATAGTATACATAGAGGGCAGTAGCTTTACTTCCCGCATCATCTAGGCCCATCCATCCACCCCTTGGGATACCTCGGTCGTCCTGACCATACTCCCAAGTCCTAGTTCTAGTCCTCCCTATTCTATGTTCACGTCCACGTTCAAGTTCACGGTCCTTACACCAACACCCTAGGGAGAGAGTGTGGGAGTTTGCAGTTCTGGGAATTGCTGAGGTACATAGTACATCAGGTCGCTCAATCCTGACGACCCCACAGTTGGTCCACGGGCTCCATGAGCCTAGCCGGGAGGACTGTTCTCGCAGATCCACCGACCATCCCCCTGTTCTGCCTCCAGGGACTTGTCCTGCAGCCGTTGTGAGACCGGCTAGGGCTACAAGCCCAACAGTGTGAGACTTTTAGTACATCCAGGTGCTCATCTCCTGGCGACCCCACAGTTTGTCGACGGGCCCGTAGGCCGAGCCAGGAACCAGTACAGTAGCTCCCCTCTGGACTGGTCCGAGCCGAGCCCTGGTGTGCCCCTAGGGACGCCTTCTGCAGCTGTTGTGGGCCAGCACGGAGCTCGCAAGCTCCAACAGATGAGCAACTAGTACGACAAGGCGCTCAACTCTTGCCTACCCCACTAATGGTTCACGAGTCCCTTGGACTTAACCGGGAGGACTGTCTAGCAGATCCACCGATCTTTCCCCCAGTGCACCAGCTGGGGACGTGTTTGGTTGCTGAAGTGGGTCCAGCCTGAGCATTAGTACGTCAGGTCGCTCATCTCCTGACGACCTCATGAGGTTTGTAATACGTATTATTACAGCACAGTTATTTAGGTTGGCAACCCCGAAATGAGGGAAGTTGAACTTTCAATAATGGTCGCCACTGCTGTAATTACGACAAAACGCACTATCGCGCAAAAAATAACAGTAATATCAGTAGATAATAAAGTAAGGCAATGGCTAATTTAAAAATTGCAAACTTTTTATCCAAATGTCACATTTTACAATTGAATAATGCAGTAAAACTTGTTCAAAGCGGAATCGCATGGGACCAATTATTTTTTCCACATTAGACAACTTTCCGCATCATGAAAAAACAAAAAAAAATATTAACCAATATTAGATTAAAGAGTCCGTATGTCTTTTTACGTACCTTGGATTAATACAGTAGTTCCGCTGCCGTTGAAAAGTGAAGTATAGTATGTACGAGCGACTTCGACGGTAACGCGCGAAAAAAAAAACAGTCCCGTTTCTTCAGCGTTAAAAATATCTCTTAGGCGCGTATCCTGAAATTAAAATGCAATTTCTGTTTGGTGATTGGGATTTTAATGATAATAATATGTAATAATTGCTTGTGATTAAATTGTTAAACTTTGTTCATAAAACATTGAATTACAAGGCTTGCAGTCTTCTCTATTCAAGTGACCTATTCTGATCTGTTTTTAAGGCAAATGTTGTAAAATGTCCTATTTTTGAAGTCTTTTTTTTTTAATTTGATCACTCCACGCTACATGGTTAGAATGAAATCATATGAAACTATTAAACTTGAAACTTAACTCCTTCAAACAGTAGCAACACCATTTATTCACATTCAATGTTGATAATAATATTACCTTCTTAAATAATCCTATAATCTGTTGCCCCGAAAAGAGATCTAACCCACAAAAATTCGAAAGTTGAGTTTTCAGTGGAATAATGCTCTATCCGCAAAGTATGACGTCATGGTGCATGCAAAATTATTCATACTCTCTTCCAGACCTGTTTTTTTTATGTTTAAATGTTGGCTTCAAGCGAATAGTGATCTATATGTAACAAACTGGCGGAAGCAATTAGTCAAGTCATTAATAGCAGTGCAGAAAAACAATTATTGCACACGTGCAAATTCATTCCACAACAGCTCCGTGAATTCTAATCAGAATCTTAGAGAAATTGAGTGAAAATAAGAAAGACACAAAGAATGTAAAGGAATAACACTAAATGGAAAATAAATACTCAAAACTGATTAAGTTATAATTTTTTAACTGAATCAGTGTTCAATATTTATTATCTATTCCTTAATATACTTACTTACTCACTGGCACTATCGAACCCGTAGGTTCATGGCCGCAGGGACATAAGCTCTCCATACATCCCTATCCTGAGCTAATGCTTTCCAATCATTCCCTGTATAATCTACTTCCCTCAAATCATAGTTAATGTTGTACTCCCACCTCATTCTTGGTCTACCAACTGGGCGTTTTCCTTCTGGCTTTCCTACAAGAAGTTTCCATGCACGTCTTTCATTCCCCATACGCGCAACATGTCCTGCCCATCGCAGTCTACGGGACTTAACTGTTCTTATTATATCTGGCTTCCTATAAAGACCATGTAGTTCATTGTTAGTAGTCTTCTCCATTCACCTGTCTGTTCATCTCTCTTTGGTCCAAAAATTTTCCTAAGAACTTTATTCTCAAATACTCGTAACCTCCTTTCCTCCCTTAAAGTAAGAGTCCATGTTTCGCACCCACATAATATAACTGGTAGAATATATAGCATATGAATTAGATAATTTTTCCACTCTACAGAGGTAGTTCACTTTTGCACTCATTCCTGTATTAAATTGTTAATATTTAGTTATTAGCATGTTATTTTGCATTCAAATTTGGCTGTATATGATTTCAATAGGATGAGAAATTAAAATGAACATTATACACTTTTTTTTTTTAATTTTTCCAACAATTTGTAGTTTTATGGGTTAGATCTTTTTTTTTTTTTTGGAGGAACTATTCAATTATATTTCGTGATATATTAAATAAAGTTTTTATTCAGTAAATTGTATTATTTATTTACAGGTACATGAGCTGACAATCATGCCAGTGGGAAATGCTCTGTGACAAAATAATACCATCACATCACCACCTGCTGGGAAAAGTCTTGAAATATGTTAAAATGCAAATAATACAAGTCTATCTATTTTGTAATTGTACAACAGCGTTCATGAAATTAATAAATTAATATTGAATAATATCTAATGTACAATTATTAATATTGTAATACAAATAGTAAGTTTCATATTTAGAACACTACTACATACTTAAATTTAAAAAATGGCACCCAAAATGACCTTCTCGATCTCCTAATATCACCCCTCAAACATACCCCAAAGGCCGGTTTACACGCTAAGTCTAAATTGTACGTTTTATCGATTATACAAAACGGAAAACAAAACGTACGTTTTGTCCAGTGTTTATACAATAACGTGTTCCCCTCCATTTTCTATCTTAGTTCCAATCCAGACTCAAGTTGAATTGTTTTGTCAGTGATATTTTTTATTATATACAACTTTCCTCATTAGAGGATTGCCTCAAGGACAAAGTGATACAGACAATTTTTTTGAAATTGATTAAATAAAATTTGTAAATATATTAAAAATTTTTAAATTGTAAATGAAATATACATACTATATAGTAGCAATTTTGTAAATATGGTTTCTTAAAATTGAAACTGATCCTCTAATGGCAGCGATGGCAATTTTAGAAAGATACACCCTGTCCAAATCTAAGGAATTCCAAAATTTAACTAAGAATCTTTCTTATTAAAAGTGAGAAAGACATAATTAATTTGATTATGGAGGAAGCCCAGTTGATTTCTTTTATTTTCTTTCCTCGTAAGTATTCAACGACTGGGAGAAAAAATACAAGATGGTCAAGAAAAAAGAAGTCAGTATTCCCATGTTCTGTTACTGAGAGGCGAACCTGATGACTGGCCTACAGTCAATTGCTGGAGTTGGTAACACCATACATAAAGAAACAAGACACCTGCATGAGAAAAGCCATTTAAACGGAACAAACAAAACGGAATACAAAACGTACGTTTTGTCGCAAAATGATGCTTCTCCCGTCAGTTCTTCAATGTGACCTTGGATTTCATTCCCACTCGACAAGACGTACGTTTTGCTGTTTACATGTCACATTTTATCGGATACGATTTGTCTTGTCCTATAAAACGTACAATAAGACGTAGCGTGTAAACAGGCCTTAAGGTTAAGCTTGGCTATCCTCTTAGTGAATGACAGATTAAGGCTGCATACCAGCACTGTGTTTCATTCTCCATTTACAAGGGAACTGTGAACCATTGCATGCTAAAACCTGCCTTGAAATTTCTCCTAGAGAAGTGCTGTGATGTACCAATGTCGTGTCCAAAAAAAATATCTGCCGTTTTTAACTGTAAGGTACAGAAATCGAGGCCAGAATCCAGTAATGGCAACTCACTGTATAGAGCAGATGCACTTCCCTGCTTGACTATGAGCGGTGTGGAGTGAGTCGATATTCGGCGTGGATGGCAAGTGGTAATGGCTTATACGATGTAAGTAATGTAAAGTATCATATAAATACAAAATTGTAAATTGTCAGGCGAGGCCTCAGGCCGAGTCCGATAATTGAATATTGTAATTGATATGTTACGAAATGTATATCGCACAGCAATTTATCTACTTTTAATATAATAATTTAATTTAAATTTAATATTTTATTGTTAATTTTACGGCTCGTTATATACACCGCTTCCTTATATTACCCGTTTAAGGAATAAGCGCAATTGTTGACCGAGGGCACTGCAGTCGCGTTTATGCAGGAATAAAACACGTGACACTGCTATCTATGAGTGCAGAGGGGAATGGGACGCGGGACGCTGACAGTGTACACTGCCTTAAATGACGTCACGTGTAGTAACAAATAGAGCTTCGTGATTCTTCCGCCTGCAGAGATATTTTGAATGACTAATAATCAATGCATGTTGACAGAATTTTATTATTTGTAATTTCATTGTTCAAAATTTTCTCGTACACGGCCTTCTAGATATTGCATTCAGCTAGGGAAACGATTTATATAAGGGGCCGTAAACATTTTACATTGTATAATATTAAACCAAAATTAAATTACTATTTTTATATTAGTGCAGGTATCGTTACCTTATCTAGGTGGCAAATTATTTATCATAAGTAATGCCACGAGTGATTTCCAAATTATCGATAAATTCACGACTCACGAAGTGAGGAGTGAATTTATCTAGAGAATTTGGAAATCAAGGGTGACATTTGTTAGGACTATTTCTATATATCTTCGGGTTTTTACAGCTGCTGCCGTCTTCCCGTGCCAAACCTCCAAAGCCTACGGTCTTGGGCATCTTCGATGCTTAGCCCTCTAGCTTGCATTACTGTCTTCATGTTTTCCTTCCATGTTAACTTTGGTCTCCCGCTTTTCTTCTTTCTGTTCGGATGCCATTCGTATAGTTGCTTCGGCCATCGCTCATCTTCCATTCTTAAAACATGTCCTAACCACTCTAATTCCTTCTCCTCAATTCTTTCAATTATGCTTTTCATCTGTTTCCATTATTTAGGATAAAAAATTAAGCTGTTTACTCACAAATCATTGTTTACCTATAGTTATTTTAAAATATTTATATATTTAATGTAAACGGCGATGTTTGAAAACAAATCGGAAATATGAGGTTATGTTCATTCACTGCTGCTTGATCATATTATTTTATTGCCAAATAAGATCGCAATATTGTAAGAGTGCACCCAAGTGGAGAAATAATGAAACACATCAAACTATATATCATAATCAACATTATGGGTTATTCATTTATTTTGTAATAAACAACTCAGTAATATCAAGGAATCTTTTCATTATTTGCTATATTCAATGTATTTGTTGGAGAAAAATAATGCTTTGACCTGTTCAGAACATTAAAAAGGAGGAGCTTTCTTTATCACAAAAGCAGGAGCTGATAAAGAGAAGTCGATAAAGAGCGAGGTGAAACACGACTGTTATTGGTTGTAAAACAACATTCATTGAAACATGATTGGTCATTGAGTAGCATTTGTGGCATGAGTTAAATAGTCAATGTATATATATTCCAAAATTAATAATGACGATGTTGAAATTTCACTGAACGCTGTTGATCGTTTATTAGTTCCTTCAAAATCATGGCAAAGAATAAAAAAAAGACTAAACGAAGATGCCTTTATGGTCTTGGTCTACCAGCCGGTTGGTAGTCCCACATTCACATGTGTGGACAATATTCCAGCCAGCTTGTATAGGAATCACATGTCCACAATTGGGTCCCCCCAGACGTTATAGCTGATTTTCCCAACCTACAACCGTTAATAATTGTAGTTACACAAATTTCTCACGATGCTAGGAGGGACCTGTCCCATAGTTGCCGAAATTCCATAAGAAAATTTCTTCCTGCATGAAGACTCGGAGCAAAACAAGTCCCAGAATTCTACACTAAGTCAACGTTGCCTTAAACCTGTCGGGAGAAATAATTTGTCGTATTGATATAATGTTATCATTAATGTGTCCAAAACACAAATTTCGACTGATGTATTTTAAATTTTTATCTAATTACAATATGTTTTTCTTTGTGGTAAAGCAGGCGACTGCGTTTTACTCGTTTCAATGCTGTAAATATTCAATTTACACAATCAAAGTAGGTAAACAGTGTGTATAATGAATGTAAAGGCCAGATCTACCTGTGACGTGAGAGTGTGACGGCATATTGAGTACAATTCGGAGGAGCATAAGTTTTTCAGGGTCGAGGGTTCAAGTCCCGTTGGGGTCAGGATTTTTAAACTGACCCAAACCCTCTGGCGGCACTATGGTCCTGGGGTCGACTCAGCCTCTAACGGAAATGAGTACCAGACGCTTGTTCTGGGGGTAAAGGCGGCCGTCATGCAGGGCTGACAACCCGGCTGACATAAAGTGCCGATTGTCTAGAAAAAGTGGGAGCCTTAACCTCCTACTACCCCAAGGGCCTCCGGGCCTGTTGTGGGATCACTTTACTTTACTATAAGTTTTTCTTGTAAATCCTTGTTCCTTAAAAAAACATATTTTTATCCACCTTGCTAGTGATAACGTGATACTTTTAAACATTTTTTCGTGATTGTCGACAAGCGAATTGAAGATTATAACATGTACCCATTATGTAAGTCGTATCAGTATGTTTAGATAGTGTTTATCGCGTTAAAATGTTGTGTCTTGAACAATATTTATCATCATCATCAACAACAAGGATTAAGCTCAATGGCCTGTTCCGATCTCATTATAGGTCGAATTGGTCCTTCCATCTCTTTAATGGTCTTCCCAACATTCTTCTCCCTTTTGGTTTATAATTATACATTCTTCTTGGTATGCGCTATTCATTCATCCGTAATACATGCTCAAGATAAGCATTTTGATAATATTTTATTCTTCTTCTTCTACTACAAGGTTTAGGCTATGCAGCCTGTTCCGGCGAAGTTAAAAGTGGAGTCCATCTTCTACGTGTCGGCCAACATCTCTTGTTCCTCTGGGATTATAGAGGAAGGTTCTTTTTGGTATTCTTTCGTTGTTCATTCTCATTAAGTGTTCTGTCCATTTCTTATTATTTTCGCTGATTTTATCTTCAATTTTATATATATTTAATTCTTCTCGTATAGTTTCATTCCTTATTCTATCCGCTCTTGTGCATCCTTTTACATTACGTAAAAACAGCATTTCCGCAGTCTGTATCCTGCTTTTATCCCTTGATTTCATCATCCAATTTTCACTTCCATACAACAACAAAGGAACAGCCATTGTTTTATATAATTTAAGTTCTGGTCCATCATCAGTGTTTCCGTCCGGCTTTCTCCTTCGCTTTTTAGTAATATAAAATTCATATGGCCGCCTTACAAGGGCTGCGCAGATATAGTTGGGTGGTGGGATTGCCACCTTACAGCCTCCCAACTTGCTTCAGCTTTGTTTTTAGGGTGCCTTCCCTTAGGTAGATTGCCTTCTCTTCGGCTCTGAGCTCTACCTGCCCATTATAGCCGTCCGATCTGGAACAGACGCTATGTTGATTTTGGTTCACCCCGGGTATTTCATTTCCCCGGTACCACCTATATTTAGGAGGCATTCCCCTATCCACCACCTGCGGAGGCCCCGATGGGGGATCAGCAACCCCTTACGGGAATATTTTATTCTTTCACAGATATTAAATATATTAAGTTCTGTTCTTATATCTTCGTTTTTCTTTTTATCGGTCCTTTGGTATCATTGCTCTCAACATCTTCATTTCAGCAGCCTCTAAAATGTGTACAGTAAAAGTGTCAAGGAAAAACCGCGTAAACTAAACAGATTCCTCAGCAGACAGCATACAGAATATATATTTAATTTGTGAGATATTAATGACAAAATAAATAAATTTAATCTAATGTGTGGCACTATTAAAATAACCCTTAAAAACACAAGAAAAGAAAAAATGACATTTTATAAAGTAATGGCTGTTCCTGTATTGATGTATGGATCAGAATGTTCAACGATCACTAAAAGACAAGAACAGTTGAGATGGGATTTTTAAGAAATAAGCAGGATATACTCTGCTGGATAAAAAATGAAACGAAGATATAAGAAAGGAATTAAATATTTTCAAACTTACAGATCGAATAATTAAATATAGGAATGCCTGGAAAGAACATGTTGATAGAATGCCAGAAGAAAGATTTCCAAAATTATTGCTAAATTATAAACCACACGGAAGGAGAAATGTTGGACGCCCACACAGAAGATGGTCTGAACAATTTCTAGCTTTCATGAAACCGTAACGAGCCAACAGACTTAATCCCTAGATGAAGAAGAAGAAAATATTTATTTTGTCGTCACAGGCCATTTGGTCTAAAACGGATTTGTTCATTATGCTGTAGCTGATGATGATGATGGAAAAAACATGGCGACCACTAGAACGATTTGTAAATTAGTTTTCAGGTAAACCCCCGCCTAATGGTCAGATATCGCCGATTTTTTGAGAATTCTTTTCTCATTTTATTCAAAATATACGGAGTTTCATTGCGAAAATTGGAAAGCAAGGGTGATGTTTAAATTTAAGTTTCAGGTTTTGCTGGTTAATGAACTCTTAATTGATTGGTTGCTCCTCATATACATTTGAGATAATTGCACTTTAGGAACATGAAAAATAAGTCAGATATTAAAGATGACGCCTCCACACTGTTAGTACCTTGTTACTACGAATTTTAGGGAATGAAAAATATTTTTTACGCTCACATGTTTTGGTTTCTATAGACAATGGAAGATAAGTCAGTATTTACAGAAGGAGGTAAGAAAACTTTCATAGTAACAAACAATATCCATCCATCCATAGTAATTCTGCCCGAAGGCAGGTCTTTCATCCTATGCTTTGCAGCTTTACTAGGATGTTAGAGATGTGGTAGCTTCCCGTTGCTTTCCACACCGGTGAAGGATGATGATGGCCGGACGATTTTCGGGGACCGTTGGACCCTAAGCTTCCTGACATTTGTCTTACAGGCGAGGAAAAACCCCGAAAAAACCTCACCTAGGAACCTGTCCCGACCGGGAATCGAAACCGGGCCCGCTGCATGACAACGCAGAACGCTACCTCGAAACCACAGCGGTTGACAACAAATAATATAATAAAACAATTATTCTAATTTATTTTAATTTTAATAAACTTACCTTAGAGTAAGAGTATACTTGACAAGAGAGAAAGAAAACAATAAAAAATAGATAATACAGATAAAAAATCAAATTTAGAATTTGTATAATAAATGAGAATAAAATAGAACTACAACAAGTTGAAAGGGTAATTCTGAAAGGAAAGGAAAATCAAGAACCAGAATTTGATGACTAACCATATAGATCATCGTTTCCCAACCTGTGGTTCGAAAAATCTTTCAAGTGGTTCGCCAAAACGTTTCCATAAAGGCGGGTTTGGAGGTTAGGTCTATTATTGTTTCCTTAATTTCTGCGGCATTGTAATATAATAATAATAATTATTATTATTATTGTTATTATTATTATTTATTATTATTATTTTAAAATTAAATTAACCCTTTATGCCCCTTGTTACATATGTGTAAGATCAGCACTTTATCACATTATTTCCACAATAAATTAATAGGCCCTATATACCGCAAATGCCTGTTTACAGTTATGTAACAACGTTAGAAATGCATTTGACTTCGCTACAACTAGGTCTATACGTCATGTAACTTCCAAAGCCGTAACTAGAGCACGGTAACTTTAGATTTTAACCGTTAAAGATTAAGTTAATTTATGGTTATTAAATATTTTGCTAGGAATTAAATGTTATGCATGTCTACTGTATGCATCTATATTTAAAAGATAGTGGTTTTACCCAACTCAGATCGTTGTGGAAGGGGGTTTGCGAGTCGAAAAAGGTTGGATATCGCTGATATAGGTGATCTTTCAGACAGAGGTAGACTCCTTCAGCTCTCAAATATATTCACGGCGTTAATCAATTTAACAATACTCATATTAGTCATTAAGATAATTAGTCCAGCAATTCAAATCTGGATATAAAAGGGACAACAAATTTTATTCAGAGGCCTCTTTTTCGGACTTGAGGTTCTTTCATATCTTGTAAATCTACCATTGCAGGACATAAAGAAGGCAATGCATGAAAAAGGATAACAAAACTGCAATTTGGAAAATTAGGATAAGAGTGTAGACCATTGGTTACAGGAAGATGTGATAATACATTGTGTAGCTGTTCATGATGGTGAAATCAACCACACGGATCCCTCGGCATTAATTTCCTTTCAAACTCACCCAGAATAATTCATCAATCGAAAATGCAAGCCTTGGAACCAGAGGCAAATATAGTAACCACTAGTCCATTGCGGTCAACAACATGTTTGCTGGTATTAACCCTTAAATTGGCAAAACACAAATTTCTTCTCTTAGTTATTTGAATGTGGCGGACCGCAGTGAAAACGGAATCTTGTATAACTGTTATTATTATGTATATTGTATAATTAGACACACATTTAAGTGGTTTCATTTTGTTCGTTTTCTTCTGATTTATTTAAAATATTAAATTAACTGAACCGAATGATGTATCCAAATCCATAGATTTATGGCCACACGGACATAAGCTCTCCACACGTCCCCATCTTGAGCCAAAGCTTTCATCCCCTGTATAAACTAATTTCCTCAAATCAAGGTTAATGTTATTCTGCCACTTCATTCTTGGTCTACCAGCTTGGTGTTTTACCCTCTCATTTTCCTACAAGAAGCTTCCATGCACCTCTTTTATTCCCCATTCATGCCACATTTCCTGCCCACATTTTCATATGCCACATGTTCTTCCTAAATGTTCTAATTATATCTGACTTCTTATAAAGACAATTTAGATCTCTGTTATTAGTCTTCTCCAGTCACCTGTCTGTTCATCTCTCGTTGGCCCAAACATTTGCTATTAGCATTAAAAATTAAATATATTCTAATGCTAAACCATGTTTTTATCTTATTTTCCTAGGGAGGTAAGTGAAATCATTGTAATAGTTCATAGTGTTTGGTATAGGTAAGGTAAAATCCACTTACTTGCCTAAAATACAATGTCATAATAGTGTGTCCACTACTAAGAAGGAGTGGAAAAATTGTGTACTTTGAAAGAGAAGCTGTCCAGTTCTCACTCATTGTGTAATATTGTGCAACAACATAATTGTAATGTTGTGTAATAGTCTTACAGTATCTATTTTACTGTGTCTAGGTTACACTTAAGAATTATCAGTTTATCAGGTAATAAGATTACATTTACACCTTAAAATATACCAGAAGAGCTGTCTAATTTACAAGTCATTCAGTAAGTTAAAGTATAAATAGTGAATAGAATTGTTGCAATTTTTACTTTACATAAATTAACTCAAACTGTATATTTCGCTTCTGTAAATTATATTTCTGTAAGTATTCACTCTAACTTTCAGAAAAATAATATTGTAATGTTGTAGGAAGTAACTTAGATGTATTTAAATAGTAATACTGGTCAGTGTGTATAGACTTGGCAATTATTATCTTACATTTTAGTGCAAGCATGCAAAGTCACTTTGAAATTAAAATATAAAATTATGGAATATTCACCTGAAAGATCCGTCTCCTCAGCTTAATTAATTATTTACTGTAGCGCTTTCGGGACTTCTCCCATCATTGGCAGGGTCTCCTCAACTTAATTAATTATTTACTGTAGCGCTTTCGGGACTTGTCTCATCATCTTTCAGGTGAATATTCCATACTTTTATATTTTAATTTTGAATAATACCTCAACGGATCACATCATGAATCTTATAAAAGTTATTTTGGTAAATTTTTTTATCACTCACCTCATATTATTCTTCGTTTTTTATTTTAAACTAGTTTTGGGACTTAACACTTCAGTTCCATCTTCAGTAATTTCGTGACCATTGATCTGTCATCTTGACGAGCCACCTCTCGCTCCCTCTGTTGGTAAACTGAAAAACCTCGAAATCAGGTCATTTTCCCCGGAACTTTCAATGTTCATTAATTTCTCCATTTCGGTTTTTTTGAATGTAGATTTTTTTTCCCAAACAGTGAGTACTTTTGGCTTTTTATTTAATAATATAGCCTTCTTTTCGATAGGATGTTTTTCGGACCATGCATGGGCAGCCACTGCAGATTTTTCTACTTCCCCTCAGATTTTCTTTCACTCTGGTTTTCAAATTTCTCTTAGTTTTTCCTACGTAGACTTTCTCACATTCTTCACATTTAATCTGATAAATCCCTGATTTGTGTTCTTCTTCTTTTTTCTCACCTTTGTTAGATTTTATTAATGTACTGATGCTATAGTCATTTTTGGGTGCCAACCTTATGTTGAAATTTTTAAAAATATTTTTAAACTTATGGTGCTTCGATGTATGATATGAGATTTTCCGGAATTTTACTTTTTCTTTTAGAAGAATGCTTTGATTAATGCATTTTTGTCTTGTGAACTTGTTTATTTTCTTGTTGTGAATCATTCTTTCTTCAAATCCATTATTTTTAACCATATTGATTATGTGTTGTTTTTGTTTTTCACAATTTTCTTTGTTCATTAATCTGTGTCAAACTCTTGAAAACTGCTTCTTTGTGAGCTATGTGATTGGAACCTGAAGTTCACATAGTTATCTATATGTGTCTTTTTTCTGTATATTGCAAATTCTATCTTATTTTCTTCACTCCTTCTTAAGTTGAGATCTAAAAATGGTATTTCTGTATTAATTTCCGTTTCCATTGTGAACTTTATAGTCTGACTTTGAATGTTAAATAATTTCAATGCATCATCTATCTGTTTATGATTAACTATTGCAATTATGTCATCCACATATCTGCATCAGAACTTGAAAAATTAAATTATGTCCACTAATTATTTTAAGTTCAAAATTCCCCATCAACAGATCAGCTAAAGATGGCAATAAAGGGTTTCCCATAATAAGTCCTGAATTAAGTTTGTAGAATCTCCCATCGTAGGTGAAAAACATTATCAACACATAATTTAGTTAGAGTTTTGTATTCAAATATCTTTTCTCTTTCAATCTAATTTCAGGGTTAAGACAATTTTCTAAAAATTTCATAGTTTTGTCCTTAGGAATGCTTGAAATTAATATAAGTTACTTCTGAGGAAATAATGTTTTTTTTTCTCTGACTTAAATATTGACTTTACATCAGACTTATGACTTAAATATAATTAAGTGAAGTCAAATTTCATCAAGTCTGGAAAATGTAGAATTAAAATCTAAAATCTCCAATCATATAGTGATATAACTATTTATTAATCTTGGCAACTATCTTTCAGTCAGCACTGTTCAGTGTTATTGTTTTTCAAATATTAATTTAAATAGGCCTAATTTTAAATCTTTTTAACACCATCTTCTCATTTTAATCTGGTCTAGTAAGGTATTATTAACTATTTTGAGCTCTTTAAAATGTCCTGGATTGGAATATAGTACAATTTAATAAAATAAAATATTTATTTTGTTTTTAAAATATCTACCATATTTCCATTAGGTGCAGGCCATGTTATGTTGAAAGGGAGTAAAAACTAATTACATTATTGGTCTTAATAACTATCAAAATGGGCTCCTAGAACAATGTATAAACAAATCTTAATTTAAGAGTATCAGACAAATAAGTTGTGTCCATGTTTCATCTTACCACATATTTGTAGTTTCTTGTAGGATTATTTCTAAGGATTATCTTTGCCCTATCATCGGCTTATACAGACAATATATATATATATATATATATATATATATATATATAATATTAAGTTGTTGGCCCTATGTGTTGAATGCTGCTCCCTCTTTTATGGTCCAAAGAATTTGTCTATTAAGTTTGTTGGGGAGAGAAACATCATCAGTCTGTACAAGCCATAGATGGAGCAAAGATGATGCTTTGAAAAATGTCTTACAAGAAACTATAAATATGAGGTAAGATTAAATATAGCCTCAACTTAATTATTAAGTAGGACATCATAATGTTATTTCCTATTATATTTACATTATGGAATTGGTTATTTTCAAATTTTAATAATGTAAAATTTCTGAAGTATGGACTATTGAAAATGGTCAGTATGTATGTAATAAATTGAGGCAAAATTAGAAATAATAAACTGGGGAAAAATTATACAAAAAATAGTAACTTATAAAAAAATAATGAGGAAATAATTTGGATAAACTAGTAAAAATTATAATAATTTGAATAAAATACATCTGGTAAAGTTATATAAAGAAGGAAAAGTGGAATGAAATATTAAAATTTAAAATAACTTTCAGACAGCTAATAATATCAAATGTGATTTCAAAATAAATTCAAACATTGTCTATTTAAACTAAACAGAGACTATTTAATAAACAAAAGATTAATAACATTCTTGGAAAAAAATGATTATCAAAACAAATGTTTAAACAAACTTGAAAGCATGTGATGAGGGGACATGTAGGGTTCCTGATTTAAAGAAATTAAAGTCCAAAATGGACACATCTGGAAGGTGTAAATTATAAACCACTTGTTCAGACAGATATCTTAGAACTCATTCTCTCAAGGAGTAAAGTCAGCCAACAAGTGGACCTTCCTGCTCTGGGCATGCATTGCCAGATTATTATTTGTAAGCAGAGATCAATTTGTTATATTATAATTTTCTGGTGGAGTTTTCTCTCATAATATTAAAGACTAAAAGTTGAAGTTTTCATTTTGGGAAGTAGAATTATAAAAATGTAACAGTAAAAAATGATCTTCTTCTTCTTCCTTCCAAGTATTAGGCCAAGGCCTGTTACGATCCTATAGAAAATTTTCCCTCCAGCGTTTCATAGGACGGCCCAGTGATCTTCGTCCTCTTGGTATATAATTATAAACAGCTTTGGGGATCCGATTTGAACTCATTCTTTCAAGATGGTGTTTCCAATTTAGTTGGTACTGTTTAATATATTCCAAAATTGGCGTAGTCTTCAATACTAAGTTTTAACAATATAAATCTAAAACTTTAAACTAGGAACTCTCTTGATCTCTCTCGATCACAGGTTCTTTCTTAATAAATAATTCAATTATTCATAATAAGTCTCAAAACATGAAAGTTTTCACAGAAATTGTAATCTTCTAAGCAGTAATAACATTGTAATTTTATGTTGTAGTTGTAAAATAATATATATAATTAAACATTATTTTAATTTCTAATTTAGTATTGGCCCGCTACACTATCAAAAAGCCTCCGAAGGAATAAACCTATTTATAACAATGTAAGTCATTGCCAAAGCATTTCTCAATGGTTCTTGTTAGTGAATTTTAAATTTCTCAATTTAAAATTATAAAAGCTCTATACCTATAGATTGGTTGTAATAATCACATTATTTAAGCAACTACAAATAACTAGAATTTAAATTTCCATGTTTTATTGTCTTAGTGGCAAAAGTGACCAAGTTCATTTTCATTCTTTCTTACAAAAATAAGTTTAATCAATTTTATCTTTCAATTAATAAGTTTAACAGAGTTGGTAATTTTTAAGTCAAGTGGAGCACATAGTATCAAAATAGGACTGGATATATTTACCATTAAAAAAACTAACTAAAACTGAACTACATGGTGTGATAGACCTCTTAGGCTGTAAAATCTAGACATGTGGTCAACATGATGAGTCCCTCAGCCGTCATAGCAGATGTTCTAAAACTTAGAGCATCTACTTATTGTAGCTACCAAATAACTTTATGGCCCAGTGCTTACCTTTTAAATATGTGGAATTGACATTCAGTTAAGTGTTAAATCTCAGTTTTGTTAAAATTTGACTTGGTCACTTTTGCTACTAAGTTGATGATACATCTGTTACTTGTACTAAATTGCTAGTAAATATTAACAGGAATTAAAAAGTAAATAAACTAATGGAAATATGTAATTCATAATATGTTATTACATTTATTCAATATATTTTAATATTTTCATTAATTTAGCTTACTTTAATCAAGGAGTAAAACTATGCAACAATGTAAAAAAAGTACATTATACCATATAACTACCGGTAATTGAATTCTATAATAGGTTACTACTTTATCAAAATTAAAATAATTTCATATTGGAAATTTTAGAATCTTTCAAATGTTCCACAGAACTAAAACAACATGGAACGTTGGGCTGGACGAGTTGCTGTTGTAACAGGTACCAGTTCTGGTATTGGAGCATCAATTGCAGAAGAACTGGTGAAAAAAGGCCTTAAAGTTGTTGGTATTGCAAGAAGGGTAGAAAGAGTGGAGGTAAAGTGTTCAGTATGTTTTGAAAGTATTTCAAATAAGTAAACTAAAACACTTCATTTATCTTTATTTGCAATTCATATTGAAAATAAACTGTATAAATATAAAGATATTATATTTAAAAATATTTAGTATAATTTAAAATGCATTTAAATAAACAATGTTTAAATATTATATTTAAATTGCCGATAAATATGTAATAAAGTGTGTGTGTTTACAGCAATTGGAGAAATCGCTGAAATCAGAAAAAGGAAAGCTCCATGCTCTGAAGTGTGATATAAGTAAAGAATCTGAAATTATAGAAGCATTTAAATGGATCAAGAAAAACCTTGGTGGAGTGGACATTCTTATTAATAATGCTGCAGTTGCGATTCAAGCACCGATGATCAGTAATTTACTATTTTCATATTAATTTCATGTATTAAAATTATTTAAAATATCTTTGTATACCTTCCAAAATTTCAAGTGTTTAGAAAGAAAATGGACAAATGATACAATGTATCTCAAGCTTAGGGAAAAATGTGAATGCATTTTATTGAAAATTAAAAATTGAGGTAACATAATTGAAAATCTAAATTAACTGTTATATACAGAGTTTTGAATAATTATTGATTTCATATTATAATAGATTCATGTTTACTATAAGATTTTGAATAAGTTTACCTCTTTTATTTCGCTGCATCTTAATATAGAATTCTGATTCAGGTTATCTGCAGTACCACATTATTCTAACAATTAGATGGTTAATCTACTTCTTAGAACATAACCTGTAAATAAAACTTGTTATTCATTTTTATAATAATTTTCACTGCAATTAGATATACTAGGAAATTTATTTGTTTATCTGATGGACTAATAAAAAGTACATTTAATATATGTAGGAAATAACTCTATGAGGTTTCTATTAATTATATTTCTTGATTTTTATGCAGATCTAGGTTTTGTCACTTTTGTGTGACATTGTCAATGCTTCCAACTGTCGTTTTGCGGTTGTCCATTTTGTAAGTTGATTTCTGCTCCCTCTGCTGACTGACCGATGAACTTTCAAATCACATTCTTTTCTTTTTCTCTGAAAATTTCAAAATTCATGGTTTTCTTTTTTTTTATTCTTGCACATGTAAATTTTCCCCCAAAATTGTGAGTTCCCTAGATTTTTCTAACTGTTTTAGTACTTTGTCCTTAGTTCCAATTCGTGTTTTCTGACCATGCATGTGTTCATAAAAAAATCAAGAAATTTATATACTATCCTTTAGTATTCAATAAGTTTTTAAAAAATCATCAAATTTAACATTTAATTAGTACCGAAAAATGATTACAGTTTGAATAAATTAATCAAAAAAAAAACAAAAATTGAAAGATTGAAGAGGCAACAAATTAGGGATTTATCAAACTGATTGTAAAGATTGTGAAAAAATATACATAGGAAAAACAAAAAGGAACTTAAATATAAGATTGAAAGAACACCTTAGAAATGTTAACAATGGAGAAATAGAAAAAAATTGCATTAGCTAGTACACACATGGTCAGAAAAACACAGAATTGAAACTAAAGCCAAATTACTAAAACAGTTAGAAAAATCTAAGGAACTCACAATTTGGGAGAAAATTTACATCTGCAAAAGTAAAAAGAAAAACATGAATTTTGAAATTTCCAGAGAAAAAAAAAATTGATTTGGAAGTTTATTGGTCAGCCAGCAGAGGGATTAGAAACCAACTTACAAGATGGACAACTGCAAAACAACAGTTGAAAGCATCAACAATGTCATGCAAAAACGACAAAACCTATATCTGCCTAAAAATCAAGAAATATGAGGTGAGTAAAATATGCAACTCATTAATAAATAAAAGTTACATTATTTATTCTTTTTCCAGGTGGACAAACTGAGCAATGGAAAGCAATGCTTGACACAAATGTAGTTGGACTCAGCATCTGCACAAGAGAAGCTCTGAAAATAATGAAGGAAAATGGAGTGGACGATGGACATATTGTACATATCAACAGGTAAGGATATATTTTTAAATATTTATGTCATGAGAAGTAATGTTTCACTTTGGAGACTTCAGAATTTAAAGAAGTGAATTGTGACGTAGTGTGACACAATATTTTAGACAATTATTTATTTTTAATAAAGTTGCTAAACTTAAACATCTTGATGTTCATCATAAAGACAACGTTATGTTTGATTTTTGTAGCATTGCAGGTCACAGACTTCCCCCCACTGAAAGGTCAGTAATGTACTTCGCAACAAAACATGCTGTCACAGTGTTGACTGAGGGACTCCGTCGTGAACTGATCAAGAATAATTCTAAAATTAAAATCACTGTAAGTATATACTTTTTCTAATTTGAGTCATATTTATGTGAACTTATGGTAGTAAATTGTAATTGAAACTGGATACAAATAAGTTTACGAAGAAATAAACATAATTACTGATCAACAAAAAAATATAATTTAAACTTTTTTCTGAAAATGGCTAAACTAGCCTAAATTTAAATTTGAAGAGAAAAATTTTCGCCTAGACCGGGACTCGAACCCGGGACCCTTGGCTTTCCGGGCCAAGTGCTCTACCAACTGAGCTACCGAGGCGAGTTAGCCTAAATTTGTTTTGTGAATAATTAATATCACCATCATTTCAAGAAAATGAAAGTAATATGCAGTACTCTCTACATCAATTAAATCAGTTACGCCAAGAATATAATTTTAAATCATCAAAAGAAAAAAAAAATAATGGTATTTTGGGGAAATGAACATATAAGATCAAAAATCATAATAGACAACAAACCTCTGGTACAAGTAACAGATTTTAATTATTTGGGTTGTAATTTTACTCTCGACACAAAAACTGAAAGAGATATAAATTTGAAACTGTTGAAATTTCAAATGATATGCAGAACTAAACGTAAAACATTAAAGAACAAAACAAGAAGAGATACTAGATTGAAGTTTTATAAAATATTGGCAGTTCCTGCATTACTTTATGGGAGTGAAATTTGGGTAATGACCAAAAAATTACAAAGTAAAATACAAAGCATAGAAATGAAGTTCCTTAGAAACAAAAGGCTGCACAAGATTGGATCGGATAAGAAAATGAAGATATAAGAACAGAATTAAATATATATCCACTGAATGATAAAATCAAGTAATATAGATATATATGGTTTAGACATTTAGAAAGAATCAATGTACAAGATTATCAAGAGCAGCATTTAACTACAAGCCAAGAGGTTCAAGGAATGTAGGAAGGCCAGTGAAAAGATGGACAGAACAACTGAGAGGCAGGACAGGCAATTTGTCTAGACCGTGAAATGAAGAAGAAGAAGAAGAAGAATAAAATCATCATATTATAATTTCCTTTTGCTCCTAGCAGGAGCATAGGGCTGTAATGAAATTTCTCCATTTATCTCCATCATCTGCCAATTTCTTCACCTCCAACCAAGTTTTTCCCGTTTCACACATTTCTGCTTCACTAGTCCTCTTCCAAGTCAGTTTTGGTCTTCCTCTCCTCCTTAAACCTTGAGGAGTCCAGGCCAGTGCACATATTTCTATTACAGTTTGAGGTTTACGCAGAGTATATCCAATCTAACATTATTTTCTTTCCTTTATTAGCTTTTCCATACGTGCTTGCTCAGTTTTGTACCATAATTCTTTGTTTGAGATTATATCAAGCCATTTCACATTTAATTTTCTACATAAACACCTGATATAAATATTTTCTTCTTCTTCTTCTTCTTCTTCTTGTAAGGATTAAACATTATTGGTTCGTCCCAGTTCCAAGTATTATAGCATCTCTTTCATGGGCGTCCCCGATCTCTTTTTCCTCCTCTTGGTTGATAGTTCAGACTTTTCCTAGGCAATCTGTTGGTATCCATTCTACAGACATGTTCATACCATTTTCTCCTGTACTCTTCTATTTTATCTGTCAAACTGAATATTTGTAGTTCTTTACGGATATCTTCATTCTGTTTTTTATCCATTAAAGTATATCCTGCCACAAGTCGTAAATATTTAATTTCTGCTGCTTCTATTCATTTAAATGATTAATATTAATATAATGTGATTAATTACTAATTCTGTTTTTATAGATTCACTAGCTGATTGCCTGGCGTTGCTTGGGTATTTATTTACCGCAATCCTCTGGGCATCAATCTGCTTTGTATGGATTTGACACAATTCTCAGTCAACTTGGAATTATTGTTTTTTTCCCTTCTCACCTCCTCTTCCTTAAGGGTGTTAGAGGCTTAAATGTCATCCATGCTGTCACTGATCAGATCAGCAACCCCGAAAACTACAGTTTCTCAATCATTTTGGACATTTTATTGTCTACCCCTTCTCACCCAGTGCAAGGCTCAATCTTGAGCATCGGGACTTTCACCAATCAGCGACCCCGAAAACTATGGATTCAACACTAATCTCATGCCCATTTTAACATTTTGTTTTTCACATATTCCGACCTTCCTTCACCCTCATAGGGGTGCTAGTGTAAAATTTGAGCTTAAATATTATTTAGATTGTCAAAAATCAACATATCGATCCCAAAACTATGACTTCGACACCAATCTCGATAATTCTTTATATTTTATTTTTCAAGAATTTTATACTAAAAACAATTGTTTTATATATTGTTTTAGATTTAACCCCTTCTTATCCCCCTCTTAGGTGGGATCTCTTACTCCAATGGAACCTTTTACAAATTTTAAGTTATAAGTATACCAAGTTTGGTTGAAAATGTACCTACCTCATAATAATTTAAATGTTAAATACACCAAGGTGTTATAGAATTATGCTGGAACATAATATATAGGTCACAGTTAATCATTTTTCCATTTCAACTCACTTCTTATCTTCCCCCACGAGGGTTGCTAGGAGTATTTTAACATTTACAGTCACATTGCCGATCATAATTTATGTGTGTACTAAATTTGGTTAAAATTGCTTCAGGCGTTTGAGATTATGTTGACACATACTATACATATGTCAACCTAAAAATGGCTTCGTCACATGAATATTTTTTTCTGTTAATTCCTTTTTCTGTTATTTGCTTTATTCAACACATTTGTTGGAGAGTCACTGCAGAATAATGCTCTGACCTGTTCAGAATATTAAAAAGGAGGAGCTTTATTTATTTTGGTAATAAAAATTCGATAATTATTGAGGTGAAACACGATTGTGATTGGTTGTAAAATAAAATTCATTGAAACGTGATTGGTCATTAACTCCTATTTGGAGCATGACTTAGTCAATAACATCATATAATTGATTTATAAATGATAAAAAAATATAAAGCCCTTAATGAAGAAGCTTGTAATTTTTAAAATTAAATGTATGTTTTATTAAAAATATATTCTGTTTGTTTACAGAGTGTCAGCCCTGGGCTAGTAGAAACTGAACTGCCACCAAAAGAATATCTTGAAACAATGCCTACCCTTGCACCTAAGGATATTGCAGAAGGTGTTCTGTATGTATTGGGGACATCACCTCATGTTCAAGTAAGTAATTAATTTAAATTAATCGAAAAATGACATCTAAGTACAGAATCGATTAATATGGTCCTCATCTAGGGGATATGTGGATGGCGACCACAAGGTGCCCAAGCTGTGCAAAACATTTCTTCCACTTACTTATGTTTTGCACTCTTTTAACTTTACTATCTAACCTCTCTTGGTTAACTCTTGTTTTTTTTACGCTGACGCTATTAGGGCATCCGAGGGCTAGGGAGTCTTTCCTTTCTTCCATTTCTTCTTTCCTTTATTTTCTTTTCTTCTCCAGAAAAGCCTGACCAGAGGCTATAAGATGGCAGCCCCATCACTGGTCTTGCCTTCCTTTGGCCAGCAACCAATTGAAGGGACTATTATTATGCTTTCAAGTCTTATACGAGAATTTCCCTCAAACGCTGGAGGGAAATTTTCTATAGGATCGTAACAGGCCTTGGCCTAATACTTGGAAGGAAGAAGAAGAAGAAGAAGAAGAAGAAGAAGTTATTAAATAATGGCTTAACAGTGTTAAAGAATGAAACCAGACCAAGCCTTATGAGGCTTGATCGATGAAGCTAATGATGACATTATTTTATACAAAAGTTATTAATTATCTTCTTGTAAGCCCATGTTTCCTTTAACAGAGATTTAGGCGCTCTCCCCCTACAGGGAAGAATTTGAACCACACTAATTTAGTTACACTTGTTTTTGTATAGATATCATTTTTGAGTGATCCGTGGTCAGCGTTCCGCCTCATACTGACATCTAGGAAACCAAGGTAGTACTAGGACGGGAAAATTCGGTAAATTTTGCTTAGATGCCTTTTCATTCAGACTTAAGGATCTTTTACGAGCCTGAAAATCTTCAGACTCGGGACCCACGGCTTAAACTCCCTCCCGGAGGACTTGCCCCTCGGATTTTTCCGTCCTAAAAATCCACTGACCCCGGCCGGGTTTGAACCCGCGACCCTCGGAACCAGAAGCAAGGAGCATAACCAATAGTCCACCGCGGCCTATTGTTATTAATTATACTTTTTCAATTATCAACTTTTATAAGATTCATGATGTGTTCCGTTGAGGTATTATTCAAAATTAATATAAAATTATGGAATATTCACCTGAAAGGTTCGTCTCCTCAACTTAATTAATTATTTAACTGTAGCTCACAACAACGACAGCCTGATAAACAAAAACGAACCCAATACATGCAACCTCCTCTACCAGATCTTCAGTGAAACACCAGTTTTGAATCCTGCCGATGATGGGACAAGTCCCGAAAGCGCTACAGTTAAATAATTAATTAAGTTGAGGAGACGGACCTTTCAGGCGAATTTTCCATAATTTTGTATTAATTTTTTCAATTAAATATCTATATGACCAGAATCATGGGCTTAGTGGTCAGCGTTTCTAACTACTGTTCATGAGGTTCCCGGTTCGATTCCCGGCCAAACCATAGGATTTTTTCCCTAAAGGGAATCATTCCTGTGGTTGCCCTGGTCTATAATTGAGGTTAAGTTTAGGTTAAGAACTCTCCTGGCGCTTCATTATCATTTATCACCCATCATATCAACGGGATAACGTAACTCCGCCTACAAGGCGCCCCAACATCAGAAGTGTGTTACAATTAAGCCAATGCCAGGAGAACACCAGAAATGTCGAAATGACAACCCGGAGCATTGAAAAAATATATAAGTCATCATGATGATGAATATATATAGTTCAAGTTATTTTTCTGGAACCGTTTCTATGTCTCAAGATGTCATTGAAGCCCCACCATTGTTTTGATCTTCTTCTAGTTCTAAATATTTTAGGTCATCATCATCATAGTACATTCACGAATTTAGGCCATTTGTTGACCTGTTTCGGCTTCAAGAGAAACACCATCCAGAAGTCTTTTGAGTGGACGTCCTGGTCTTCTTCTTCCTGCAGGTTGATATCTTAACATTAGTTTGGGTATTCTGTGATCTTCCATTCGATGAACATGTTGTATCCATCTTGACTTATAATCAGAAATTTTGTTTTCTAAAGATTCCATGTGTAATTCTTCTAAGATGTCTTCATTTTTTTTTGTGATCTAGTAGTGTGTACCCTGCAGTCCTCCGAAGATATCTCATTTAATATTTTAGGTTGGTACAATAAACCATTTGGTAGTCAGTTTGGGTCCATTCACTGCAAATGCTTCTATAAATCAATCTTATAAGTTCTCTTTAATGTATTCTAAGTTGTTTGTGACTCATGCTGCCCTTATATATGTTCTACGGATATATATTCAGGATGGAATTAGTAGAATTGCACGGTTTTTAGTATTAATTCCTTGTGGCAAATATGATAAAAGAAATTCTTGTTGTCTATGGGTCTCAAGTGTATGGTTTTCTTAGAAAAAAAATATCAAGATGTTCATTAATTAATTAAATATAATTATGAGTGCATAGAAAATTTTAAATTAAATAACTTTTATTCTTAGTATTTTTCGTTAAAATACATACCGTACTGTAATACGCTCCTACCAATTTGTCAGTTTCCCCAACCTGATATCAAAATTATTATAAAAAAACATTACATTAATGAAGATAAGTCCACCGCTGTGGTCTCGGGGTAGCGTGCTGCCTTGTCACGCAGTGGGCCCGGGTTCGATCCCCGGTCGGGACAGTTTTTCTGGGTGAAGTTTTTATCGGGGTTTTTCCTCACCTGTAAGACAAATGTCAGGAAAACTTTAAGGCCCAAACGGTCCGCGAAATCATATGGCCATCACAATTATCATCATTCACATTCATCTTAGGTTAAGCTTAGGATTAGGGACTCTCCTGGCGCACCATTATCATCATCGTCACCCATCATATCATCGGGGCAACGTAACCCCGCCTTCCAGGCTTCCCAAACTCAGAAGTGGGTTACAAGTACGCCATGTCAGAAGAGAAACCAGGAATGTCGAAAAACAAACCTGGGGCATTTGAAAAAATAAAAATAAATGAAGAAAAAAAAATTGGTTTAAATGTTTCCAGGCCAGAAAGTTGTGGTATGTATTTACTGTGAATGCGAAAGTATTCCCAAGTTTAAGCTTTAGTGCCCTTGAAAAAAAAAAGTAATATCAATACAAATTGATATGTAATGTTGTTAATTACCAGAGAAAACGTTCCATTTCACGTCCCATAAGTAATGTCTGAAAATCGGACAAATTATTCCCATCATTGTAAAGTTATGGACCTATAATTTTTTTTTGAAACTCGTACATTTGTGATCTAAAAGGTACGAGACATTTTAACTATATCAAATTATCACCCTTATTATTCATCACAAGGAATTCATTCGTAATCTATGCACTTAAGGACTTGCACTATGTGTATGTGTGTTTGTGTGTGCACGCGCGCGCTTGTGTAGGGATTTTTTTTTGCAAAAGAAAACGGCGGCACCGGTGAAGGATGATGATGATAATGATATGGATGATGATGATGGCCGGATGATTTTCGGGAACCGTTGGGCCTAAGCTTCCTGACATTTGTCTTACAGATGAGGAAAAACCCAGAAAAAAACCTCACCCAGGAGCCTGTCCCGGCCGGGAATCGAACCCGGGTCCGCTGCGTGACAAGGCAGCACGCTACCTCGAGACCACAGCGGTGCACAATACATCTATAACTATTAACCATTTTATTTTTAATATTTATGTAGGGTGTTACAAAAAAATCAACTACGGAGGTGAGGTAGTATATTGAGATATGTTGATCATTTTTAATAAGGTACCAATGGTCGGAAATGATGCGTTTTCACACTATAACTAGTTGATTATGTCCGACGATCAGTGTTAATTCGAAGTATTTGAAAACATATTACTTGATAATACCTCACAGATATGGAACCTGTGATACCTGGCTTCGCAACGGAATATGGCTGCAACACGGCGGAGCTCCAGCTCACTTGGATGAAAATTTGAGGAGACCTTTGGATGCCATGTATCCAGGTCGAGAGGGACCAGTTCCATGTGCCTCCGAGATCACCTGAACTTAACCCTTTTTGTGGGGATGACATGAAAGAGTATGTTTATCAGACTCCATTAGAGTCACGTATGGATCTTATAGCCCGAATCCACGCTGCTGCAGAAATAATTCAAATGAGAACAGGCGTATTTGAACGTGTGCGCCAATCACTACACCGCAGATGTACGCTCTGCAATGAGATGGGATAAGGATATTTTGAAAATTTGATGTGACTGTGACAGTTTTGTCAAGTATTGAATCTTGTAATCAAACTAACGGAACTCTTCAAAAGTTAGCTACTCATAGTGTGAAAACGGAACATTTCCGGACATTGGTATCTTATTAAAACATTGTGCGGGCGGGGTGAGGGAGATTACCCAAACCACGCTCTGCTACCATTTGTGCGGACGGGGTGAGGGAGATAACCCAAACCACGCTACTACTACCATAAATCCGGGATCGGGTTTTGTTACTGCTGTCTCTATTAACGTGGATCTGCTTTCCTGCAAGGTTATCAATCACGAAGTTGCTTGCCTTGGGCCCATAGAAGGCAGCAATTGATTCATCTTTCTCTCTCTGATATATTGACATAGATAAATAATGATTCTCAAATACATAGAGTGAGTGAAAAGGATAATAATTGTCATACCAGAAAGCTAAACAGCATAATAGCAAGGGAGCTGGAAATAATTTCCTATTTGAAGAATTTCCGCATAGGATTGAAAACAACTACGTGCACATCATTAAAGCAGCAGATAAATAAAAGATGACCTTTAATAGAAACAAGTTGTCTGAATTAAAAACAAATTAACAAAGAGACTTCGATCATTCAGTGAAAAAACAAAATATAAACAAATAAATAACGATATTCTTACAATAGAAAAATCCACACCATACCTCACGCTACACTCATACTTGCGTCCGAATCAGGGACCACTTCTTCCCTGGTCTGCCGGACCAACTAAACCACGCCGCTTCTCGGCTTCAGACCAGCTTGTCCATTAGAGCTTCATTCGCATCGCGGACTGGATGCCGATTCAAACTTTGAATCTGCTCAAAGAACTGAACGATAACTGCTTGAATTATTGAATGATAACGTTCTGCTAGTGCACCACGTATATGAAGGTTCCGAGGTAGAGGGGAGATGCGCCGCAGACATTGCGCCGCGGGAAGGGTAAAGAGTAGAGAGAGGGGGTAAATACAAGGAGAAAGGGATATTGGCATAGTTCATAAATATTCCAGGGAGGAGAACGACGTTATAATAATGAGCCGAAAAACACACTCTCGGTTCAACATGATTAACATGTCTCAATATACCACCTCACCTCCGTTTTCGGTGTTTTTCTGCAACACTCTCTATATATGAACAGTTTGAATTTAATATTTACAGAATTTTCTCTTTTTTTCAGGTTCATGAACTTACAATTAAGCCAGTAGGAGAAAGGCTATAAGCTCATGCGTGACCTTTTCTTATTCCTTTGGTTCATTCCATGTTGTAGCCCAAAGGTACCAATATTAACATTTATGTCATTGATCTCATAGATATTATGCTAATGGTCAAATTTCTATTTAGGTTTTAATATTAGAGTTAATTGTGATTGTTATATTCTGATGTAACATATGTTTGTACTGCCGAGTAGATGAGAAGGTCACGTGGCCTTAACTCCACTAGGCTAAATAAATAATCAGCATTTTAATTAAAAAAAAAAGAATGTAATGATATATGAAATACTAAACTATAATTCCTGTAGCATTAAATACTAATTAATAAGATGTTATATTGTCACAAATGTTTATACCTCTGTATGTGTTTTTATCAAGGATCCAATACTGAGATGTACGAGGTTAAAACCTTGAAACGCGTACCTGATATTTCAGTCGTCCTCAAGTAATTAAAGTTCCAGTTCATAAATCATGTCACAATGTAGGCCTTTTAGAAACATGTTCCACCTTCAGCATGTAAAATAGTACTGAAATATCAGGTATGCATTTTACCATTTTAACCTTTTAACATCACATGTATTTTAATAAGAATTGATTATTCAGTTCACTAAAAAATATGATCTTAATAAAATATCTTACAAACAACTGAATCTATGTAGGTGAAGAATGTGTTAAATAAATATAACTTCTATATGATTAGATTATTTTGTTCATCGTCATCATCATCTTTAGCTCGACAACCCATCTTGGAACCTAGCTGTCCAAAGAAGTATCCGTTATTCGTCCTTGTTCCTTGCAACACCCATCCAATTTCTTATTCCAGTTGCTCTGGCATCTTCCTTTACATCATCCTCCCACCTGCTTTTCGATCTTCCTCTCCGCCTGCACGCTCCTGGTTCAGATAATATAACTCTACTAGCTGATCTTGATTCTTCCACTCTTATTAATTGTCCAGACAATCTCAAGCGGGATTATTTTGTTCAGTAAAATTAAAGTGTTGATAGCTCAGAGTCGTGAGGATGTGAAATACATGATGAGAAAACTTCTAAATGCTTTTGAAATAAGAGGATTGAGAATAAACATGGAACAAACTGAATATCTGGTAGTCGGAGGAAGTGGACGAGATATATCCCTATCCCAAGGAATTATTAGAGCTATTAAAAAATTTAAATATTTGGGATCACTTATTGATGAATCGGGGAGTCGTAAAGCTGAAGTAGATAGCAGGTTAGTACAAGCACGAAGAGCCATAAAAATGTTGAATGGAGTACTGTGGAGTAGGACCATGTCAAACCACACGAAGAAGAGGATTTTGAAGTCTGTTGTGGAAAGCATAATGACTTATGGTGCTGAGGGATGGACTTTGGTAGAGGGACAAAAAACTAAGATATTGGCAGTGGAGATGGATGGAATAAGACGCGGTGCCAGGGTATCCAGGTTGGAAAGAAGAAGAAATGAAGAAGTGAGGCAGATGATGGATATGGAGGAAACAGTGGTGGAAAGGATCGAAAGACGAGCTGTTCAGTGGTATGGCCATGTCAGGAGAATGGAGGATGATAGGTGGCCCAAAACTCTTTTGGAATGGTCACCTTCTGGTAGGAGGAAACGGGACACGCCAAGAACTACTTGGAGAGGAGAGATCCATAGATTGATGAACGACCGAGAAACGACCGAGATCTGGAGGAGGATGAATGGCGTGATCGGCAAGAATGGCGAATGGGAATACAGGGTAACCGCTGAAAAGTGGAGAGACCCTCAAAGGTAAAAGTAAATAAAATAAAATAACATCTTAAAATGCATATATATATATATATATATATATATATATATATATATATATATATATATTGGTCGTGATCATTTTCGGTGTCTACTAGATAGGATCAGCGAAGATCTGTAAAAAAATTAAGAAATCTTTTCTTGAGAACATCCTAAACAGTTTAATTTCTTCGGGATTTGCTAATAGGCTAACAAAGAAAATGTGCTAGCTTATTCATAACTTACAATGACATATTATCCTTCGATGCTTAGCCCAGAAAGAAAAATGGTTTTAGCTTCTACAACTACATAATTATTATAATCTTAAAGTTACGAACATAATACACACCGGTAAGTACAAATGAATTCAACTGCTTTACCTATGTATTTCGAAGACCAATTTATGATAGAAACATAGGAGAGAATAATCTCAAAGTTTATTTATATTGGCTATTTAACTCATGCCCCAAATGACAGTCAATGACAATCACGTTTTAATGAATTTTGTTTTACAATCAATGACAGTCGTGTTTCACCTCGCTCTTTATTAATTTCTCTTTATCAGCTCCTGCTTTTGTGATAAAGAAAGTTCCTCTTTTTAATATTCTGAACAGCTCAGAGCATTATTTTTCTCCAACAAATGCATTGACATTTATATACCAAATAATGAACAGATTCCTTGATTTTACTGAGTTGTTTACTAAACAATTAATTAATAACTTATAGTGTCGATTACAATGTACAGTTTGTAGTGTTTCATTATTTATCTTACAATGTTGCGATCCTATTTGGCAATAAATAATATGATTAAGTTGCAGTGAATATACATTTCTGATTTGTTTCCAAACATCGCCGTTTACATTCTTCTTCTTCGTCTTCTTCTTCTTCACTTCCTGGTTTAGGCAAGAGTTGCCTGTTCCGTCTTCACTAATAGATCTAAGACCATCTCTTCCGAGGACGTCCGACATCTCTTCTTCCTCTTGGAAAATAATGGAAGATTTTATTTGGTAATCTTCTTTTGGTTAAGTCCGTCCGAGTTTCCATTGTGAAGAATACGAGTAATATGTTTTCCTCTGATCGCGGTACCAACGCTATGCAGAGTAGACCATTGGTGGGGCTGCCACCTCAAAGATTTAGGTCCAGCTTCTGGATGTACTAACCCCATCTAGAGGGTTGCCACTTCCGCCAGATCCGCCGTGATGAAGGACTCCTTCTGCGCCGAATCTGCCGTTGAGGTCTTCACCGTAACCCTGGCTAGGGGCCCTTACAGAGTACTATCAGTCGGAACCAACTGAACCCTGGTTTTTTTACGAGGTTGTTACTCCTCCCCCTCCTCCTTTCTCATCCGGGCTTGGGACCGGCCATGGCGGAGTTGCCGTTTACATTAAATAATATAAATATTTTAAAATACTGGTAACTGTATTTAAATAATGACTTTTGAGTAAAAGCTAAATTTTATTCGTTAAATAGTCCTAACAAATGCTACTCTTGATTTCCAAATCCTCTAGATAAATTGGAAATCACTCGTGGCATTACTTATGAAAAGACTCACAATGAACATGGATACCACGTGTCACACGGCGTACTATTTCCAAGTGATAAACGAGTTATTGTCATACTTGGTCTAACATGTTGATACCTATTCATTCTATGACAATAACCATACACCTTCGTAGCTATGACAAATTTCGAGCAGAGGTGGCACATCCGCCACATACCCCCATTGAAAAAATCACATGGGGTAAGATCAGATAACCTGGGTGGCAAATTGCGAAATTTTGGGCGATTAACAGTAGCATTGTCAATCCAGAGGTGAGGCAGTTGTTTATTCAAAAAGCGACCTGCTTCAAAATATAACGGGGTAGTGTAGCATCTTATTGGTACAGCTTGTCATCAGAACTCTCACGTAATTGACGAATTAATAACTGCTGCAGTATCTCAAGAGAGTTTAATCTAGTTACAGTCCGTTCAATGAAGTTAAATGGGCCACAGGTTTTCGTTTGTGATATGGCGGAAAATACATTGATTTTCTCAGAATCCCGGATAATCTAGGCCCATCCGTTCACCCCTTGGGATACCTCGGTCGTCATGACCATACTCCCAAGTCCTAGTTCTAGTCCTCCCTATCCTATGTTCACGTCCACGTTCAAGTTCACGGTCCTTAAACCAACACCCCAGGGAGAGAGTGTTGGGGTTTGCAGTTCTGGGAATTGCTGAGCTACATTGTACATCAGGTCGCTCAATCCTGACGACCCCACAGTTGGTCCACGGGCTCCATGAGCCTGGCCGGGAGGACTGCTGTCGCAGATCCACCGACCATTCCCCTGTTCTGCCTCCAGGGACGTGTCCTGCAGCCGTTGTGAGACCGGCTAGGGCTACAAGCCCAACAGTGTGAGACTTTAAGTACATCCAGGTGCTCATCTCCTGGCGACCCCACAGTTTATCGACGGGCCCGTAGGCCGAGCCAGGAACCAGTACAGTAGCTCCCCTCTGGACTGGTCCGAGCCGAGCCCTTGTGTGCCCCCAGGGACGCCTTCTGCAGCTGTTGTGGGCCAGCACAGAGCTCGCAAGCTCCAACAGATGAGCAACTAGTACGACAAGGCGCTCAACTCTTGCCTACCCCACTAATGGCTCACGAGTCCCTTGGACTTAACCGGGAAGACAATCGTTCAATGCTGTTCGAGAGTTCCTTGTGACTCATTTTCGGCAGGTTATGGCGATTAACCTTCCCGCTTAAATGAAATATAGCTTCGCCAGAGAAAACTAGTAGTAGTAGTAGTAGTAGTAGTAGTAGTAGGACTTTATTAGACAAAAAGTAAGATATTTATAATATTAGTTACAAATATGGGTCGCACGGGCAGTAAGCCGTACGTGCTGTTGACAGTCCGTTACAATAAAGTAATAATTGGTAATAGTATAAAGAAAAAAAACATTACAATTACATAAAGAAAACACAATATTACAATTACATAATAATACAATAGCATTATACACTAATTAAGTTAGGTATAATTATTAAGAATTAATGGTATTGCATTTTGATAACATATTTATTCATGAATGAGTGTTGTTCTTACTTTCCGCGTTTTGTCCAGAAATTTACCCAAGTTTATCCAATTTTCTGGATGTACCATCTTTCCGGTAATAACTGGCGTCTCCAATATTCTGAATCATCACATTTTCCTAATATATGTATCTCATCTTCAAACAGAGAAAACTAAGTAAACAACAAAACCAACGTCCTCCATGTCCGCTTGCATTTTCACACACTACTGATATCATACGATCTTGCCATGCGGTTTCAAGGCTTGTGTCGACTGCATATATATGTATGGCTTCATGAAAAACAGTTTACGAAGAACTTTCGATGTTTTTTTTGGGGGGGGGGAGGCAACCAAAACTCTTGACTCACTCAATACGTTTGATGACTTATCTGATTCTGTCAGTTCACAGCTGATACACGTGGCTGTTCTGTGCCATCCTTTTAAACCAGAGAATCGTCTCTTCAAACTGATGGTATAAACGGTAGTTGTTATTTCTTTACCAAAACATGTACAAAATGCCGAGGTGCTGTTATAATTGAATTTAATTTCGCTAGCTTCAAAACAATACACTTTTTTTCCCTGGTTGCTAAATATTTTGTTTGTGCAACAATTGCACCCCGGTAAATGTGCAACAATTGAAGTTATGTAAATTTAATAACTGTTCTATCTATGTGCCTCAAAAGAGATATAATAAAGACGAAATAAGGATTATAAATATTTCAGGACATACCACAGCAAGAAAACCTTTCCCCTAGCTAAAAACAACCTTTTCATGTCATTATATGTTCAGAATTCCTACATAGGACACCAAAATACAATAACCTTCCATTTAATGTTGCAGAAAAAGGGATCAAAAAGTAAGTGTAATTAATTAATTTTGTAGTCAATTTTTAAAATAATATATTTATATAATTATGTTTGTATATGTTAATTACATTAGTTTTCACTTCAGTAATTGTTACGCTCAAACTTCTATTCCAACACTGATGAATTGCTCGATCAAATTCAGAAGTACTCAAGATCGAAAACACATTTCTGTCAGTATACCGAAAACGCTTTTTGTTGTAGACTTGGTATTGCTTTCATTGGATTCAGAATGGAAAAATACCCAAGGGGGGGTTGTAAAAACAGTTTTGAGGTCATATGTCTCAGATGGGGGAATTGTTTTCTTTCCGGAAATCAAGTGTTTTCTACCAATATGTGCCTACTTCTAACTCACAACTTACCTCAATTGCCTCCGCGGTATACAGTGCTGTTATCACAATAGCTATCCGAAAAAGCTTTTGAGAAATGTGATCAGAAGGTAAGATACGGAGGCCGACCTTAGAACTCTAGGGTGACTTTCCTCAGATGTCTACGGTAATGTTCACCTATGCAACAGCTGAAGTAATTTTTAAGCCCTTTATATTAGAAAATTGATACGTTTTTTTCCGGAGGTAACATGTTTAATCTTCTTTTGTCTCTTGTAAGCCCGTTTTTTTTCCCTTAACAGAGATTTGAGCGCTCTACCCCCTACAGGGAAGAGTTTGAAAAACATACTAAAGTTCTAAAACTTGTTTTCGGATAGATGTTATTTTAAGTGGTCCGTTGTCAGCGTTCCGCCTCATACTGAGATCTAGGAAACCAAGGTAGTACTAGGACGGGAAAATTCGGTAAATTTTGCTTAGAGGCCTTTTCATTCAGGCTTAAGGATTTTTTTACGAGCCTGAAAATCTTCAGACTCGGGACCCACGCCCCCCAAGTCCCTCCAGTCGGACCTTTGCTCCTTGGAGTGAAAGACTGCTCTTGGCCTGTATGTATCGTGATTGTTAATGTTTTATTTTTAAGTTGTTTTATGTGTTGATTGAATGTTAGTTTTTTGTCTAATATAATTCCCAAATATTTAATTGAATCTTTATATTCTAAATTTGTGTTGTTTATATGTAATGGAGTTGGATTTGGTCGTCTTCGTGTGAATACAATAGCTTGTGTTTTCTCAGCATTTAGTCTAATTCTTCATTTGGAGAACCAGTTGCTGATCTTGTTTATATGTGTATGAATTTTTCTTGTGGTGTATTCAATGTCTGTATCTGTGCAGTATATTGCTGTGTGGTCTGCATATTGTGCTATGTTAGTGTATTGTGATGTTGGAAGGTCTGCTGTATAGATATTGTATAATGTAGGTGCCAACACAGATCCTTGAGGGACTCCAGCTTTAATTTGATGCCAATTTGATTTCTGTCCATTATAGATGACTCTAAATGTACGTTTATTTAAGTAAGAATCTATTAGTTTTATGTAACTGTCTGGAATATTATGCTGTTTTAATTTAAATATGAGTCGGGTGTGCCAAACTGAGTCAAATGCTTTTTCTATATCAAAAGAGACTGCAGTTGTATATTTTCTTTGTAGAAATTCAGTCGTGATGTCATCCATAAGTCTTGTTAGTTGTAACGTAGTTGAGTGTTTAGATCTAAAAGCAAATTGAGTTAAAGGTATGGTTGTAGTCTTCTTAGTATTAGTCTTTCTAGTATTTTACCTAGGTCAAGTAGGCTAATAGGTCTGTAGTTTTGAGGAAATAGTGGATCTTTTCCGGATTTAGGAATGGTTGTAATATGAGCTAATTTGAAAGGAGCTGGAAAATGATGTAATTTCAGTGCAATGTTTAGAATTATTGTCAAATGTACTAGACCTTTCCTAGGAAGTTGTTTAAATGAAAGTGTAGTTAGTCTGCTAGAACATCCTAGAGCAATTATTTTAAGTTTGGAGTTGGTTCCGACCTTATGAAGGTCTTGACCCAATGTCTTTGTGTGCTTTTATTGAAGTGTTTGTAATTTTATATTGATAACAAGGAGAGTGTTCCTCTCTCTGATTTTTTGGCTTAAGTGTCTTGTTAGTGTAAGTATGCTGTGTGAGTATGTGAGAATTTAGCTTTATTTTTATAGAACATATGTGCAAGATTTTATTTTCGACGAGGAGTTGACATGAGTAGAAAGCATAAGTAACTCGGCCTTAAAATTCTTAGAGTATTTTCTGAAGTGTTTGGAATTAATGTGTAATGTGCATTGGTGTTCTGTATTGTAGTGTAGTGTGGATTTGTGTATTTCCTATCTCGTTTATTAGTCTGTTATTATGTGTAAGAATTGTGTCTCTTTGTCTGCGTGCTAAGTGTTTTATGTGGTCTATTATGTAAGAGATTTCTGTGACATCGTGTAGTATGGAGATCTGAGTTTGACGGTCTGCTCGAAGTATAATTCTTAGGGCTTTATTTTGGGCTATTTGTAAATTTTTAATGTATGAGGCTGCTGCATGTCCCCAGGCTGGACTGGCATATGTCATGAGTGGTCTGATGAGAGCTTTATATAAGTTTATTTTGTGTTTTAGTGAAAGTGTGCTTGATGTAAGTATGGGAAAGATGTGTGAAGTTCTGGTTTGCGCTTTTATTTTCAGTTGTTTGATGTGATGTTTAAATGTTAGTTTTTTATCTAGTATTACTCCTAAATATTTAACTGAGTCTGTGTATTCAATGTTTGTATTGCTGATATGTAATGTAGGTGGGTTTGGTCTTCTTCTTGTGAATGTGATGGCTTGTGTTTTCTCAGCATTTAGTCTGATTCTCCATTTGGAGAACCAGTTGCTGATCCTGTTGATGTGTAGTTGTATTTTTCTAGTGGAGTGATGTATGTCATGATGTGTACAGTATATCGCTGTGTCGTCTGCATATTGTGCTATTTTAGTATGTATTGAGGTTGGGAGGTCTGAAGTGTATATGTTGTATAATGTTGGTGCCAGTACAGATCCTTGGGGGACGCCTGCTTTTATTGGATGCCAGTCTGATGTTTGATTATTAAAGATGGCTCTGAAAATACGCTTGTTTAAAAAGGAGTGAATTAATTTAATGTAGCTGTCAGGAATTTTATATTGAATTAGTTTATATATTAGGCCTGTATGCCATACAGAATCAAAAGCTTTCTCTATGTCGAAAAAGACTGCAGTTGTGTATTGTCTTAGTAGGAATCCTGTTGTTATGTCGTTCATAAGTCTAGTTAGCTGTAGTGTAGTTGAGTGTTCAGGTCTGAAGGCAAATTGTGTCAGAGGTAGTATCTGAGTTATGTAAGGAAGTAGTCTCTTAAGTATAAGTCTTTCTAGTATTTTGCCTATGTGGTCAAGTAAGCTAATTGGTCTGTAGTTTTGAGGAAATAACGGATTTTTGCCGGATTTGAGAATGGAAGTGATGTTAGCTTGTTTGAAAGGAGTTGGGAAATATTGTAATTTTAGTGCAGAATTTAGGATTTTAGTCATGTGAACTAGTCCTTTTCTGGGAAGTTGTTTTAGAGCAGTAGTAGTTATTCTGTCTTGTCCTGAGGCTTTATTGTTATCTAAAGAGTTGACGATTTTCTTTATTTCGTTAGTGGTAGCTATTGGAATTTGGAATGTCGGTGGTGCGTTTAAGTAGGTCTTTGTTTGCCTTCTGATTTTTGCTTGAAAGTGTTCGTGGTGATTATTATTTGTCCTTGATCTAAATTGATTTTCTAGCGTCTCTGCAAATACGTTAGCTTTGTCTAGGTCGTCGTAGAGTAGTCCGTTTCTTCCGTGTAGAGGTCTGTTTCTGGTCGTTTGCCTATGTGTGAAATTTTTGATAATTTTCCTAGTGTTGCCATTTTCAACTGCAGTCTTTAGTTGATCGTCAAGTTGTTTGAATTTATGGTTTTGAATATGTCGATTTATTCTTTTAGTGATTAAGTTGAGTTGTTGTTTGTCTTCTCGTAGTCTTAGACGTTGCCATTTTCTTCTTAATTGTCTTTTCTGTTGAAGTAGTTCCGTTAGTCCTGGGATGTTATGTGTATTTTGTTTCCTATTTGGACTGATGGTAGTAGTACTGTTGTAAGTTTGCAGTAGTGTGTCTTGAAAAGTTTTGGTAGCTAGGTCTAGTTCTTCTGTGGTGTTTATTGTAATATTTGGAGTTATGCTGTCATTTAATTTTTGTCGGAAAGATGCCCAGTTTGTAGTTTTAGTATTAAAGTTTCTAGTCTGTGATCTGATGGGATGTAAGTCTATTTCCATTATTACTGGGCTGTGGTCTGAGTTTAATTCATCTAGAACGTCTATATAATTTATGGTAGGTCTTGGTCTCATGATGAAGATGTCCAGTACGTCTGGTCTGTGACCAAGGTAGCTGTAGTGAGTCGGTTGTAAAGGTCCTGTTACTTGATATCGGTTGTCTAGTGAGTGTTGTAGTAAAGTCTTGCCTTTTGCGTTTGTAAGTCTTGAGTTCCAAATTGGGCTTTTTGCGTTAAAGTCTCCTCCAAATATGAATTTATTATTGTGCTTCGTTAGTGTGTCTAGTTCTGCGACTGTTAGTACGTTTCTAGGTGGTATGTAAATAGCTCCAATAGTAGTTGTTACGTTATAGGAGTATATGTCTATTGCAGTTAGTTGAATGTTAGTAAGTCCTTGGATTGTAGTATGTGAGTGTTGTATTGTGGATTTAACTATTACAGCTGTGCCGCCATGTCCGTTTTCGTTGTCTGTTCTGTAAATGTAATTAGGTATCCTCCAGGTAATATGTTTCTTTAATTTAGTCTCTGCTATTAAGGCAACGTCTATATTCAGTCTGGTTAGTAGGTTGGTGAGTTCTAAAATTTCGCTTCTGACTCCGTTAGCATTCCATTCCAATATGAGCAAGGGTTTTATAATTGTTTTGGGTTTAAGGGCCATTTTGGGTTAAAGCAGTGAGTAGTGAAATTATAGTATTTAGTAATTGGGGATTTTCTAGGACTTTTTTAATGAGAGTGATTAGGGCTTCTATTGAATTTGTGTTATTATTATTAGTGGTGTTTCTCACTGCATCAGCAATAGTGTGGTTTCTATTTAGTGGGGGGAAGTTTAAACTGTCGGTCATGGGGCTTTCAATTTCAGCATTTTGCGTAGCTCTGCTAATGGCGGTTGGTCTTAGGTTATCTGATGTAGATCTTTGTGTTCTATTAGTGCCATTTTGAGGTGTTGATTTTACTACTGGTTGTTGAGGTTTAGCTGTTGACGTTTCTTGAGGCCTTGCTAGGTGATTTTTGTAGATTGAGCAGTCCCTGTAACTTGCGGTATGTTCGCCCTTGCAGTTGGAACATTTAACAGTGTTGTTTGAGCAGGCTGAAAGCCTGTGCGTTCCAGAACATCGGACACATCTCTCAGTTCTATTACAGAACTGAGCTATTACAGAAGCCCTGGCATCTATAGCACAGGGTGATTCCTGACAAGCCAATGTATTTTTCTAGTCTTACTTTTATGTAACATATGTGACTGAGTTCATTTAGCATTTCCTCTAGGTGTTCATTTCTTTTAAATGTGAGAATCCAGACTGGCAGAGGTGTTTTGATTCTATTTCCACTCTGGAACGTTTGTTTAGTTAGCTGTCTGATTGCAATTATTGGGAAATTGTGATTCTGTAAGTAAGAAAGTATGTCGGCAGTGGGAAATTCAGATGGCAGACCTTTTAGAGTGACTTTTAGCGCTGTGTTTGGTTCATTTGCATGAGTGTAATATTTGAAATTGTTTGTTTTCAATCTTTCTATGACCTCATTGTATGTTGTGTTATCTTCAGTTTGAATCTTTAAGGTGTTGTTAGTGTATGTCATTTTTACTGTTTTGATGTTTTTACCTGCAATTTTTTCAAGTGTCATGGCATTTGTGACTTTTATGTCTGCTATTATTGGTGGTGGTTTACGGAATTTTGGCTTAAGTTTCTCTTTTTCTACTGTGTCTGTAGTTATGTCAGTTAGAGGATTAAATCTGTTTTCTGTGTTAATTTCTGAGGTTGTTTCATTTTGAGTGGTTTGTTTACTTGTGCGCTTTGGCAGTATGAAATCTGTGTCTTGTGTATTGTGTATATCTTCTTCCTCTTGATCAAGTGATTTTTCATGTTTTTGGTTAGATGTGTCATGTGATGAATCTGAATCTGTATCTGAGTCTGAGTTTTCATAATCTGTTTCTCTTGACTTGGATTCTAAATCTTTTTCAGATATGTCTGGTCCGTGGGGAGGATGTTTGGGATAGGTATCTTTGGGTTGTATTTTCATCATCGTTTGATGATGGGAAGACAGGGCAGGAGGTTCCCTGTCCTTACTCCGGGATCGAGTAAGGCCTGGGGATTGACGGGAGCGAGGAATAGGTGATGCCGTGCACCGTGTTAAGGGATGGAAATTTAGGAGTCTAGCCGTGCGTCTAGCCGTATATCTAGCTTGAAAAAGCTAATTTTCAGACAGCAACCTCATAGGTGCAATGGAAGACCCTAATGCTAACCAACCAGAAGGCAGATACAATTTACGAAGTAATGGACCGCGCAGAGAACACGTCGCGGATAAATTTATAAATAGGGCAGGTAGTCGACAAAATTGCGGGGGATTCGATGGACAGCAGTGGAAGAGGAAGGACCTCCTTGATCGTCGAGCAGCTCTCCGGCCTAACGGCAAGCGAAGCCTTATCTGACGGCATCCGGGATCGACTCCCTCCCACTTAAACGTGCTTGCAGCAGCGTTCAGCGCAGCCAAGCGGCAGCGTCAGCGTAGTCCGGCGGCATAGCAAAACTGTCCTGACAGCATTTCTCTTTCAGCTGAGGGTTCTACAACCTACCTATGTATACTGTTAGCACATGTACCTCAAAAGGCAATTGGCCTTATCCCGTCCAGTCCCAATCTCGGCCCCTTTGCCAGGGCAACTCCTACCAGTGAACCATATTTCCCTACCCAAATATAAGAACCCTCCAACATGGGAAAGCCCAAGAAGAGGAAAACGAGCCACAGCGTCGCTCCCACTACACCAATCGCGCATCGGACGCGTAATAAACCTCACGCGGAGAAAAAGCCATCGAATCCAACACCTGTAGTAACGACTGCCGGTAAAACTGAGATCCCATTAACAGTCTCCCTACCTCCGGAGTCCCCATCGTCCATCGATGGAGGGGCCACTGGGGGTTCGGAGACCCAGGACTCGCGCCCAAACGAACCGAAATCCTCTCCACTGCTGACACGTCGGGAATTTACCGCCGAATTAGCAGCTGCAAACAGGGATTTCGCACAAAAAGAGCCGCTCGCATTCATTTGCGAACCAACGCCGCTCGGAACAAGGGTTAGGCTGACTTCAATGTCGGTCTATAACAAATACCGATAGCTGCTGCAGCAGCGTCAAATTCCCTGCTGCGAAGGGAACAAGAAATCGCGAGCTACAGCGCGTAAATTTGTAGTAAAAGGAATCGACTCTGGCGTGGATCCAACCGAGATCCGGGACGACCTAATAGATTATGGCTTCGAGGACTCCAAGGTGGTCAACATGACTTCTGGGAGGACAAAGAAGCCGCTGCCAATCTTTATCGTAGCCCTGGCGGAAGGCTCCGACGTCGATGAGATCCTTAACATAAAACGTCTATGCCACTACAAAGTAAAAGTGGAAAGATACAGACGCGCAACGCGTAAAATGTCTCAGTTGAGCCCGCTCCTGCCGAATTGAGACAAGGTACTTCAGCAAGAGTAGAGCCAGACGCTCCTCAAACTGATGTCACAAAAACTAGCCAAAAAGCGATAAACTCAGATGACTATCCAATGGAATTCCCCAAGATTGTCAAACCTCAACCAATAAATACAAATTCCGGACCACCTAGAACACGGAAAACAATGGCCTCGCAATCCGAGGACCAGTGCGGGAAATTTAACACGAAGTTTGGACTTAGCATTATTCATCGAAATATCGTGACTTAAACATTATTTTTATTAATCACCTGAATATTTAGACTTCATAAGTTAAGTCATAAATCAGTGAGTGAGCAGGTCATCGAATAATTACTAACGGGGTAAACCCACAACGAACGACATCGCCGACAGGAGATCAGTGCGAGGGAATGAAACTACAAATATTGTACAGTGTTCCAATATTTCGTGTGTCGAATCAAAATAAAGCGCATTCAAAACGACGTATTATACACAATAATTCTGCCCGACGAAGTCCTTGTGGAATCCCTGAGTGAGAACTCATGCCTACCGATACTTTGACCTGAGCGAACCTAATACCTAAATTCCCCAGTGAACTGGGGAAGTACCTTTACAAATACAGCGCCCACCAAATCGTCTACTATCCAGATCATCCCCGGAGTAAAATCCGTCTTCATATTGTCTCCCAACAGTGAGGCTTTTATCCAAAATAACCTACCGGAGCCTAAATCATTGCCTCTTTCATATTGGCTCCCTAACGTGCGGGTAGAATAGGTCGTAAAAGAAATACACTAATATAAATCAACGGCAGAACGACTAAGTCCCACGACCACGAGGCAACCAGGACAGAGAAGATGATGGCAAGAAGCAGACAACCCTGGATGCGGAACGAGAAGGCAGCGACTGAAGGAAGGAAGCAGTAAGTGACACAACAGCAGAATAAGATTTTTTACTTTGTACTCATTTTTTGAAAGGAGCTTAATTCCTACCTTATTTTTAATTAGCAAAGGTAAAAAAATCAAATATTACAGTAATTTAACTACAATATATATACATATATATATGTGTGTGTGTGTGTGTATTGATGTTGTTAAGAAGTAGGAATAGAAAGGGGCAGGCAAATGTAGAAAAAAATGGATAGGAAACATGAAGAGATTAGGGAGAAGGCTTGTAGGCAAATGATTGAAGGAGAGAAGGGAATTGTTAGGATGGGAGAGGATAATGAAGATGGTAGAGAGAACTTAGAGCGGAGCAAAAGGGTAAATAGTGAAAGCAATGTAGGAACAGGATCTAGAGGTGAAGTAGAAGACAAGGAAAACTCAACTAATGACTCTATAAAATATCTGAAAATGATAATGTTAAGATTAGAAGCGAGGAGAAAGATGTTTGAGGCAAAAATAGATGAATCATTAGCGAATATGGAAATTAAGGTAAACAAAACGAAATAAAAACCTAAAGACAGAGAAAACAGAAAGCAGGATGGATAATTATAAAATAATGTTACAAACTAATCTAGGAGAGAAACAAGAGGAATTAAAAGGGGAAATAGAACGAGTAGACAAGAAGGGCTCTGTAGAGTAGAGAACTCTGACAAAAGGGTGAATGACATGTGTGTATTTGTACAAAAGCTAGCCCACGAACAAGAAACACTAAAACTCCAAGTAACTCAGAAAATTGCAGAGCAGGATAAACGCTCTGAATTGATTGAAACGATAGTAGATCCTAGATTTAATGAGTTAGTCATTGATATAGAGCAGAAACTGCTAAACTAAATGATGAAATAAGTGTCCTCACAGGGAAAATTAATAGTGGATGTCAAAAGGATAGGACCCCCGAAAATGAATCACACGCGTCGGAGAATGTTTCTTGGACGACGGCTAATCACAAAACATATGCACATACAGAGATACTAGGGAATCCAGAGATCGCTAGTAATTCTGTGGCGCATAAAAACCTAGATGATAGAAGTAAGAATCATTTGAAAAATTTTGACAAAAGTCTAGTTATTATATGTGAATCGGAGAATAAGATCGAGGCTGTAAAGACCCGATAAATTGTACTTAAATGCATGAACCAGTTTTCACGGGATTCGAACTCATTACTAACTGAAATATTTACATCATACAACATCAGAAATGAATTAATATACTGTTTGATGTTTCATTTTTTCTCCACTAGAGAGCATTCTTACAATATTGCGTTCCTTTGGCAATAAATAGTATGATCTGGTTGCAGTGATAAACAAAAGAAGCAGATGAAGCGTACCTATCGTTTCTCATTTGTTTTCAAACATCGCCGTTTACATTAAATATATAAATATTTTAAAATAACTATAGTTAAGCAATAATTTGTGAGTAAACAGCTTAATTTTATTCGTTATATAGTCCTAACAAATGCCACTCCTGATTTCCAAATTCTCTACATAAATTCACTCCTCATTTCGTGAGTCGTGAATTTATCGATAATTTGGAAATCACTAGTGGCATTACTTATGATAATCTGACGGTCAATCCGAATAAGCGAATGTATTAAAGGCGCGTGCGACCGATCGACGAGAAATATACAGCATGTATGCAATTGTTTTTATAATAGATTTAGATTTATTTATTTAGCCTGGTGGAGTTAAGGCCATGTGGCCTTCTCTTCCACTCACCAGAACAAGCATATGTTACATATGAATACAAAAAAAAATACAATAATAGTCATATAAAACAGGACAAACATATGTTACACATGAAAACAAAAATATTACAATAGTAGTCATATTAGACAGGACAAACATGTTACATATGAATACAAAAAAAAGTTACAATAATAGTTATTGAACAATTCATTATCTGTCATATTGAATAATAATGAAATTAATGTCTAATAATAAGGGTCATAGAGGCGATTATGTATATGTATGTCTATGTGACATATGATTAAAATGATATTACAAAGGGCAATAATGACCCAGTATTATGTATGATGCGAACGACGGTGATAATAATGTGATGAAAAAGCTATTGTGTTGATGAAGATGTAACGAAGGGAACGCTTATGCAACTCTGTATCTGAATATAAGGTTTTACGCGCGAGATATAATATCACTATTGAATGATTAGTGATAAAGTAAATCACGCTTTAGCGGATCGAACGGCGGAAATGCCTGATAACGTAGAATAATAAAAATTATGATGAAGCTAACAATAATAATAATAATAATAATAATAATAATAATAATAATAATAATAATAATAATAATAATAATAATAATAATAATAATACTTTATTTATTCTGGCAGAGTTAAAGCCATAAGGCCCTCTCTTCCACTCAACCAGCACAAATACAAATAAATATTTGACAAATATAGATATACACTATACTAATTATAAACAGTTAAAGATACAATAAATGTAGCAATGTAAATGTCATGTACAAACAACATTTTATAGGATAATAACAATAATGATACGATAATAATAATAATAATAATAATAATAATATAAATATGATACATTATACGGGAAACACCAATTAATATATATATCTTACTCTGGATAATAATGAAGTCGAGTTTAGGGCAAATATAAATTTAGATTTCTTTTAAAAGATGCCAATGTCCGGCAGCCCCTTATTTCTTGTGGTAGGGAATTCCAGTTGCGAGAAGTGGAGATGGTATATGACATGGAGTGATGTGATGTCCTATGTTGCGGTATATTAAGTAAGAGACTATGTTGTGATCTTGTGTTTAAACAATATATTTGCATAAATTTTGATAAATTAATAACGCACCGCATAGGACGTAGCGTCTGTAAACGATGAAAGTACCACTGAGCTAGGAGCAACAAGGATAAATAAATAAATAATTGAAACTTAAGAATATCTTTGTTTGTGACCGATAAATTGATACGATTGAAAATGATAGCAATGAACGCATTATATAAGCAAGAATAAATAAATATTTATAACGACTATTTAACTCATGCCCCAAATGGGAGTCAATGACCAATCACGTTTCAATGATTTCTGTATTACAACCAATCAGAGACGTGTTTCACGAAATAATTATCAACGTTAGGATTATCATATATTAAGCAAAGCTCCTCCTTTTTAATATTCTGAACAGGTCTGACCGTTATTTTGCAGTGACTGAGCCTATAACAAATACGGCTACCAGATTGTATATAATAGTGCTTACATGTCAACATTTGTAGCAATTGATTATACCACCAAAAAAAGAAACCACTGTTTGCACTTTCTTAAATGTATACGACATCAAAAATGAATTAATATACAGATTGATGTGTTTCATTTTTTCTCCACTAGAGAGCATTCTTACAATATTGCGTTCCTTTGGCAATAAATAGTATGATCTGGTTGCAGTGATAAACAAAAGAAGCAGTAGAAGCGTAGGCTACCTATCGTTTCTCATTAGTTTTCAAACATCACCGTTTACTTTAAATATAAAAATATTTTTAAATAACTGTAGTTAAATAATGATTTGTGAGTAAACAGCTTTATTTTATTCGTTAAATAGTCCTAACAAATGCCACTCTTGATTTCCAAATTCTCTAGATAAATTCACTCCTCACTTCGTGAGTCGTGAATTTATCGATAATTTGGAAATCACTCGTGGCATTACTTATGATAGCACAACCCTCCATGGTATCTTTACCTTGTCGTGGTGGAGTGGCTTGCGTGCTTAAATGATCCTGAGAGCTACGGTAGCATTGCTGCCGATAGGGTTACCCATGCCGGACTGGTCGAAGGTGACAAGCCAGACGAAAGAAGTACCTTGGTCGAAAGAGTGACGATCTTTCACCGTAAAAATAAAACCGTCAAGAAATGCGGACATGGGTTCAACTGAGGTAAAGTTTTCCGGAGGTCCCCCATTCGGTTCTCCGGGCGGGGACTACTTCAGGGAACCCATGCCAAAGGCTCAAACACAGGGACATGTTCCTAGGAACATGGAATGTTAGAACTTTATACAATAGCGGGGCACTAGAGTTATTAACGCGGGAATTAGATAAATCGCCCTTGGATATAGTCGCTTTACAGGAAGTTAGGTGGCCAGGAGAAGGTAGTCAGGGATCAGGAAGCTTTGCTGGTACTGTGCATCAACTATATGTAGACTTCAAAAAAGCATATGATTCAATTAAGAGGGAGAAGTTATATAGTATCCTGCTGGAGTTCGGAATTCCTAAGAAGTTAGTTAGGCTTATACGAATGTGTCTAAATGGCACAAAGAGTAGGGTGCGTGTAGGCAAAGAGTTTTCGGACACTTTTGAAATCCAGAATGGGTTGAAGCAAGGAGATGCCCTATTTCCTCTACTATTTAATGTTGTACTAGAGCATGCCATTAAATCTTTAGAGAATGAGGAAGGCTTACAACTCGATGGTATTAATAAGCTGTTAGTTTATGCTGATGATGTAATATTATTGGCTGATAGCGAGGAGATACTAAAAGACAACATGCACACACTATTGAGTAAGTAAAGTAAAGTAAAGTAATCCCACAACAGGCCTCGGGAGGCCCTTGGGGTAGTAGGAGGTTAAGGCACCTACTTTTTCTAGACAATCGGCACTTGAAGTCAGCTGGGTTGTCAGCCCTGCATGATGGCCGCCTTTACCCCAGTACAAGCGTCTGGTACTCATTTCCGTTAGAGGCTGAGTCGACCCCAGGGCCATAGTGCCGCCAGAAGATTTTGGTCAGTTTAAAAATCCTGACCCCACCGGGACTTGAACCCTCGACCTTCCGACTTGTAGCGCAGTGCCTTAACCACTACGCTACGGCGTGCAGAAATTAGGACTGGAAGTAAATATCAATAAAACTAAATATATGGTCACAAGTAGAAATTCATTATATAATGGAAATGGACAGCTATTGAAAAATGAGGGAAATTTTGACGAAGTGGCTGAATTCAAATACCTAGGAACAATAATTACAAATAGGAATGAGATGCACAAAGAAATTAAGCACAGGCTCAATTCTGGAAATGCGTGCTATTATGCATTGCAGATACTCTTGATATCCCAACTCCTTCCAAAGAACGTTAAACTGAAAATATATAAAACTATTATTCTACCAGTTATATTATATGGGTGCGAAACATGGACTCTTACTTTAAGGGAAGAAAGGAGATTATAAGTATTTCAGAATAAAGTACTTAGGAAAATTTTTGGACCAAAGAGAGGTGAACAGACAGGTGAATGGAGAAGACTACCTAACAATGAACTACATGGTCTTTATGGGAAGCCAGATATAATAAGAACAGTTAAGTCTCGTAGACTGCGATAGGCAGGACATGTTACACGTATGGGGAATGAAAGACTTGCATGGAAGCTTTTTGTAGGAAAGCCAGAGGGAAAACGCACAGTTGGTAGACCAAGAATGAGGTGGGAGAATAACATTAACTATGATTTGAGGGAAGTAGATTATACAGGGAATGATTGGAAAGCATTAGCTCAGGATAGGGATGTATGGAAAGCTTATGTCCGCGCGGCCATGAACCTACGGGTTCGATAGTGCCAGTGAGTAAGTGAGTAAGTAACGATAGCACAGCTTCTTAATAAACCTGATATTATTGTATTTTAGTAGCGAACATATAAATCCATGTAAAGAAAGTCTTATTGACTCAATTTAAATTAAATTTAGCAAAACGAGATATTATTCGATCTAGGGGTTTGTAGTAGACAAAACTGGTTCATCGCGAGTGAAGACATATTATAATGTAGGTAAAATTCAGAAACAATTATAAAGATCCATATTTGGTTCGTCTTCCGGGCTTATAGGCCGTGGTCTGGTTGTCTTCTTACTCGACGTTTCGTCTACTGCTGCGGTAGACCTCATCAGGAGATACTGCGTGCTCTCTCTGAACTCCTCAACAGTCGGCTGCAGACTGGCTGGTGGTTCTATCTATCTATGTGTTGGCAGCGCGTAGCGCCGCCCAGTGTGCCGCGTTTGGAACCAGTTGTAGCTACCTGGCGGCTAATACCTTTGTGGCTATCGTTACGTGGTTTTTCGTCTATTGTCACTAGTTAGTGGCGTTGGTGTTCTATTGTTTTGAATGGTGTTTTGTAAATTATTTTTATATGTTTGTGGAAATGAATTCTATAGATGAAATGAGATGTTTCCTCTCTAGAGCAGGGCATCGGAAACACTGGCGAGGCAAGCAGAGAGTCCGAAAGCCGACCGAGTGGAATGAGCCACTCTACTCTAGCTGTAGCACAGTTCTCATTTCTGTTATTTGGACCATCATGGGGGTCTGGTAAATATGTTTTGTGGACAGCACGCCGCTGTAGCCCGTGGCCTATATTGCGAACAATAGGGTTCGAATGAGTTTGAATAGTTTGGAACATGTGTTCCACTCTGTCATTAATTTGGGTCGCAATATATGGCATATTGGCTAGGTTGTGCAACTCTGCGATCCTCGTGTATAGCGGGGCCGAAAAATATGATTTTTAAACATTTGTTTTGAATTATTTGAACTTTCTTTTTGTGGCAAGCAGCGAGGATGCTCCAGGCTTCACAACCGTATAGCAGCATGCTACGGATCACAGCTGTATATAGGTTAGCTTGATCCGAGATGGCAGTGTAGGAGACTTGAAAAATGGATATAGTATGGCAATTGCCGCATTTTAATGGTGAAGAAGATGTCTAATGTGAATTTTGAAAGTTAGCTTGGAATCCAGGTGAATTCCAAGATACTTGACTGAAGTCTCCAGGGCCAATTGATGGGCTCCCAAGGTGAGTTGGATAGGGCTTCGTCTACTGGATTTTGTAAATAAAACAGCTTTTGTTTTATTAACGTTAAGTTTGATGTTCCAGAGACGAAGCCAGGAGTGGATGGTATTTAGTGCCGATTGGAGCACTGGGATGCGGCGTTCAAGTAGTCGGAAAGGTGTTTGATGATACACACAGGTGTCATCAGCAAAGGAAGCTATTTGGATACGGTTCGGAGTTGGAATATCAGACACATAAAGTGTGTACAAGATGGGTGAAAGTACTGCCCTTGGGGAACTCCTGCCAAGAAGGGCTTGCAGTTAGAGTGACACCCACTAATAGACACATAGAATTGTCGATTAGTTAGGTACGTAGCAAGTAAATTTGATCAAGTCTGCCGAAATTTGAAATTTGATTAATTTATATAGTAATCCATTTATCCAAGTCGTGTCGAAAGCTTTCTCAATGTCTAAGAATACTGCTAGTGTGCTTTTCTTGTTGTTGAAGCCCGTAACGACCTCGTCAATCAGTCTAGCAAGCTGTAGCGGAGTGCTGTGAGTTTTCCGAAATCCGAATTGATGGTTTGGAATTAGGTCTAGAGTTGAGACCTCGCGTTTTAGTTTCGAAAGAATTACATTCTCCATTACTTTGCCCAGTACTGGTAGAAGACTGATTGGTTGTAGGTTGTCAGGATTAGAAGGGTCTTTTCCAGGTTTATGAATAGCGATTACTTTGGCTTTTTTCCATACTTCTGGGAAGTATTGGAATTTAAAGCAAAGCTTCACTATTTGGAGAAATAGGACTAAGGCTTTTAGCGGCAAGTGTTTGACCGCAAGGCATGGTATTCGGTCGTGTCCAGGGGAACGGTTTGATGGAAGTTTTTTGATTACGTTTGTCAATTCCGACATCCGTATATCTGGAAGAGTGAGAGGGATGGGTCTCTCAGGAAAAGCACTTACTGTATGGTGTACTTCAGCTTCGTGAGCAGGTGTAGTGAGCTCATGTGGACGAAACCTTGATCCCATGGAGGAGTTTTAGATTCAGATAAACGCTGCATGGAAGATTCCCAATCGCCGTTTCTCATTTCTGTTAGGCGGTTTCGTACCAGATGAGCGTATCTGTTGTATAGCTGTTTGTGATGGGGTGCTCCGAAAGTTCGATACAGTTTGAGATATCGTCGTTTTTCATTTAAATAATTTTGCAGTGTAGGGTCGTGTGGTTTTTTTTTCTGCAGTGTTATCTGTTCGTGTAGTTGCTAGTGTAATGGCCGTTTTTATAGTGGCCTGTAGGCTAAGGACTTCGTGTTCTAGTTGTTCTGTAGACTGGACAGAGAGTGTAGGTTTAATCCATTGATTAAGCATGTGTGTGTAATTCTGCCAGTCTGTGTTATCATGATGCTTGTGTATGGGAGAGGACATTAAAAATGTAGGACTGATTTTAAATAGTATCGGACAGTGGTCCGAGTCGAGTATGTCTGTAATTGTAGTTATGTGTGGAGAGATAGGGACATTCTTAGAGAGTGCGATATCAAGAATATCTGTTCTGAGTCCGAATCGGGAGTTTCTAAAGAATGTGTGATCCCTTGGAGCAGAGATTTCTATATTATGAAGTTGGCAGTAGCGTTGTAGTACTACACCAGATCCATTTTGGACACGACAATTCCAATAGAGGTGTTTACTGTTGAAGTCTCCTGCTAACAGATAGTTAGGAGAGACAGATGTGAGAGCATCTAGGTCGTGTCTCGTTAGGAGTCTGGTGGGAGATTTATATATTGATGCTAAATAAATATTTTCCCGGTCAGAGATGGGCAGAAATATGGCAGTGGCTTCAATGAATTGAAGCCGAGGTGTTGGAGCCACTCTATGGCCAATGGATTGCTTTATGCATATAGCAGTGCCTCCAAGGGGACCGTTTAATCGGTCGTTTCTATAAGTGAAATATTGCGGAATTTTGAACTTATCTCGCGGCTTTAAATGTGTTTCATTTAATAAAAGAATGCCAATATCTCTCTCTTGTACAAAAGTGATGAGCTCTTTGATTTGCTTCGCTACACCGTTTGCGTTAAACGCAGCGACATTGAGATAGCTTCCGTTTTTGTACCTAGCCATTGGTACGGTAGCACATATTTACCAGATTGGCAATAAACGAGAATTTTTCCTCCGGCGTTTTCATTGTAGCCAATAGAGGCTCAATGTTCCGGAGGAACTCTTGTCCATTGCCTGTTATGGGCATGAGTGTACAGGGACCAGTCTGTTCCTTAGCAGTGCTTACAATTGTGTCGTTAGGTTTGGGACCTGCAGCAATTTGGCTGAAGGATACTTGGGGATTGATGGGCTTAGAAGTAAAGGTCCTGGATTTGGGAACTGTAGGATTTGGGGTATTTTTTGGTTTTAGGAAAGCAGTTTTCGCTGCAACGTAAGCAGGACATTCTCGATAGGATGCGGGATGTCCTGTTGCACCACAATTTGCGCACTTTAATTTAGATTTGTCAGCTTTAACGTGACAATTTGAATGGTTGTGTGGACCAGCACATATCACGCAGCGTGGTGTAAGGCTGCATCCCGCATAGGTGTGGTTAAAGTTCTGGCAATTGAAGCACTGCTTTAGGCCAGATCTTGGTTTATATGGTTCCACTGCGACTACAGTATAATAGAGGCTCTTTAGGTTATATATCTCTTTGCCTAGATCGTTGTTTTCCAACTCTAGGATGAAAAGTGGCAGTGGGATGACTTTGTTTTCATCTTTTTTTACTAATTTGCCTGACTGTTAGTATGGGGTAATTTAGTTCTTTCAATTCTTCGTATATGTCGTGAATGGATATGTTAGAGGGAAGCCTCTTCAATATTACTTTCAGTGGCAGGTCTTTCTTCATCATGTACGTGTAATATTGTTTACCTAAGTTTTTAAATACTCAATGAGAATTTTATGGTCTGCCACTGTAGCAGCGTAGTAACGCAGACCTTCTCGAGTACTAACAACTCTCGGATCTTGTGTTAGTTTCTTTGAAGTTCGAAGTTCTTTATTCATTTTTGATAGGTCAGAGTGACCCATAACCGTGATTGGTGGCGGTCGTGATTCTTTCCTTGTTGTTGGTACTCGAGAAGGTTGCGAGCTTTGTGTCGCAGTGGAAACCCTAGGCTCTTGGGATGGTCCAGGCTGAGGTCTATTTTGTGTCGGATCAGGCTGAGGTTGACTTTGTGTTGGAGTGATGGTCTCTTCCATTTCGCTTAAGATCGAGAATGGATTGTAGACCGGCACTGTAGGCGTGAAGGGCACGGTAGGCACATGTTCTGAAGGAGTTTCTTGTCTCCTTTTGATCTCTTGATCGAGGGTTTCAAGAGTCTTTTGCGCTGTTTGTTTAGAGCCATTTTGGCTCTTTATATTTTTGTTAGAGGACGATGTGGTTTTAGTTGGCGCTACTTTGTTAGTAGAGGGCTCTATAGGTATTTTTGCTGTGTTAAAACAACATGCTGTCTGTATATTGAAAGCCATTGTTTGTAGGTCGATTAAGATTGCCTCTAGATATTTGGACTTACTAGTGGCAGTGGCTTCCGTTTTCTTTAAGTTCTCGGCACATGTGCGTACCATGTCCACGGCCTCCTCGGTCCTTTCGAAGTCTGGGTGGGACTGGAGGTAGCTGCCTATCACAAAGCAGTTTCCTCGAATTTTCTTTGCCATAATTTCGGACTTAGTGCCCGCTTTAAAGTTTTGATCTTTAATGTAGTTATCAAACTTGTTGAAAATTTCCTCCCAGGCTTCGAGAGGGCCTAACACCTGGACCTCATCCTCCATTTCAACGTCATTAGGGATATGGCTAGCTGCCATGGTGCTTGGTGAAGCCAAGACTTAGTTCAATATATGGGGAACACCAACACTTAACTAGTAGTAAACAATGGTACTTACGATTTGCGTTATCCAATTGACGAAAAGCACACACACTATAGGCACACACAGAGCACTAGAGCGCAAGGCTCTGGGGTATTAATGGCCGGAGCCTCACCCGATTTCACTGAGCGAACACTATGCACGATAATATTAAACACAAGTCCCAGGATGGAAAAGTCGGCGTAGAGCTGCCGATCCACTCTCAGGAAATCCTTAAGATGCTGTGGGACTTATGTACCCACATCCTGAAGGGGAAATAGCTGGTGGTTGGAAACTGTCTCTCTTTTTATAGCTAAACCCCGGGTGGGTGGGGGGGGGTTTCTGCGCGGACCGAGTTTTTTGCTGTTGTGCCGATTGCAGAAGTCATAGGCTTCGTTGTCGTGTTATGCAGTGCTGGGATCCAAATTTTGTTTATCTTCATGGATCCCAGCACTGCATAACACGACAACGAAGCCTATGACTTCTGCAATCGGCACAACAGCAAAAAACTCAGTCCGCGCAGAAACCCCCCCCACCACCCGGGGTTTAGCTATAAAAAGAGAGACAGTTTCCAACCACCAGCCAGTCTGCAGCCGACTGTTGAGGAGTTCACAGAGAGCACGCAGTATCTCCTGATGAGGTCTACCGCAGCAGTAGACCAAACGTCGAGTAAGAAGACAACCAGACCACGGCCTATAAGCCCGGAAGACGAACCAAATATGGATCAAGACGCCGGCCGTGAAAGCCTTCAATTATAATTATAAAGATCTTTGAATGAAGCAGTTATTAGACTTAGGCCATATGTATACTCAAACTAATCAGGGAAGCGAGTAGAACACGATTATATAAGAATAAATATCGAATAAAATGATCCGACGAAGTTAGTATCAATGGGAATTAAACAACTAGTCATTAACAAGGGTAATGAGAACTCAGGTAGTGCCACCCTTTCTTTTGTTAAGGCGGAAGTGGCCGACACATGTATAAAGAATTAAAAGGTTGACAAATCCTTTACTCACAGGATTGAGTGCAAATATCTTGTAAGCCATAAGTTAACAGATTTATTGTTGACAGCTATAACACATTAACTAAATTTACAAGCGGGGATTTCATCTTGAGACAAACAACGGTAGCAAAAAGTGTGGGAAGAGGCAAAATTCTAGCGTCTGAAGCCTAAAGATCAATGACCTAGGGAAAACCCAAGCCTAGCTAATACTTGTGACCCGACTGTACGTGAAGCCAGCACGGATAGGGCCCAACCTCCGACGGCATAAATCGCCAATAACAAATTTGTAACACCCTCTTGATTACAATATAAGGGAACATTAACCAATGATATTTTTTGTTATGTGTGCCTAAGCACTGATCTCAGGTCCACGAGGTCGCTATAGTGGGAGTACCGAGTTTATCTAATAGGTGAGGGAGACTCCTCCTAGTCACTTCATTCATAAACTTATACAAAGTCACGTCTTTTACAAACTTATACAAAGTCACTTCATTCATAAACTTATACAAAGTAACTTATTTTACAAACTTATACAAAGTCACTTCATTCATAAACTTATACAAAGTCACTTCTTTTACAAACTTATACAAAGTCACTTCATTCATAAACTTATACAAAGTAACTTCTTTTACAAACTTATACAAAGTCACTTCATTCATAAACTTATACAAAGTCACTTCTTTTACAAACTTATACAAAGTCACTTCATTCATAAACTTATACAAAGTCACTTCTTTTACAAACTTATACAAAGTCACTTCATTCATAAACTTATACAAAGTCACTTCTTTTACAAACTTATACAAAGTCACTTCATTCATAACTTATACAAAGTCACTTCTTTTACAAACTTATACAAAGTCACTTCATTCATAAACTTATACAAAGTAACTTCTTTTACAAACTTATACAAAGTCACTTCATTCATAAACTTATACAAAGTCACGTCTTTTACAAACTTATACAAAGTCACTTCATTCATAAACTTATACAAAGTCACTTCTTTTACAAACTTATACAAAGTCACTTCATTCATAAACTTATACAAAGTCACTTCTTTTACAAACTTATACAAAGTCACTTCATTCATAAACTTATACAAAGTAACTTCTTTTACAAACTTATACAAAGTCACTTCATTCATAAACTTATACAAAGTCACGTCTTTTACAAACTTATACAAAGTCACTTCATTCATAAACTTATACAAAGTCACGTCTTTTACAAACTTATACAAAGTCACTTCATTCATAAACTTATACAAAGTCACTTCTTTTACAAACTTATACAAAGTCACTTCATTCATAAACTTATACAAAGTCACTTCTTTTACAAACTTATACAAAGTCACTTCATTCATAAACTTATACAAAGTAAATTCTTTTACAAACTTATACAAAGTAACTTCTTTTACAAACTTATACAAAGTAACTTCTTTTACAAACTTATACAAAGTCACATCTTTCATACACTTATACAAAGTCACTTCTTTTACAAACTTATACAAAGTCACTTCATTCATAAACTTATACAAAGTCACTTCTTTTACAAACTTATACAAAGTCACTTCATTCATAAACTTATACAAAGTAAATTCTTTTACAAACTTATACAAAGTAACTTCTTTTACAAACTTATACAAAGTCACTTCTTTTACAAACTTATACAAAGTCACTTCATTCATAAACTTATACAAAGTAAATTCTTTTACAAACTTATACAAAGTCACTTCATTCATAAACTTATACAAAGTCACTTCTTTTACAAACTTATACAAAGTCACATCTTTCATACACTTATACAAAGTCACTTCTTTTACAAACTTATACAAAGTCACTTCATTCATAAACTTATACAAAGTCACTTCTTTTACAAACTTATACAAAGTCACTTCATTCATAAACTTATACAAAGTAAATTCTTTTACAAACTTATACAAAGTAACTTCTTTTACAAACTTATACAAAGTCACTTCTTTTACAAACTTATACAAAGTCACTTCATTCATAAACTTATACAAAGTAACTTCTTTTACAAACTTATACAAAGTCACATCTTTCATACACTTATACAAAGTCACTTCTTTTACAAACTTATACAAAGTCACTTCATTCATAAACTTATACAAAGTCACTTCTTTTACAAACTTATACAAAGTCACTTCATTCATAAACTTATACAAAGTAAATTCTTTTACAAACTTATACAAAGTAACTTCTTTTACAAACTTATACAAAGTCACTTCTTTTACAAACTTATACAAAGTCACTTCATTCATAAACTTATACAAAGTAAATTCTTTTACAAACTTATACAAAGTAACTTCTTTTACAAACTTATACAAAGTCACTTCTTTTACAAACTTATACAAAGTCACTTCATTCATAAACTTATACAAAGTCACTTCTTTTACAAACTTATACAAAGTCACTTCATTCATAAACTTATACAAAGTAAATTCTTTTACAAACTTATACAAAGTAACTTCTTTTACAAACTTATACAAAGTCACTTCTTTTACAAACTTATACAAAGTCACTTCATTCATAAACTTATACAAAGTCACTTCTTTTACAAACTTATACAAAGTCACTTCATTCATAAACTTATACAAAGTAAATTCTTTTACAAACTTATACAAAGTAACTTCTTTTACAAACTTATACAAAGTCACTTCTTTTACAAACTTATACAAAGGTCACTTCATTCATAAACTTATACAAAGTCACTTCTTTTACAAACTTATACAAAGTCACTTCATTCATAAACTTATACAAAGTAAATTCTTTTACAAACTTATACAAAGTAACTTCTTTTACAAACTTATACAAAGTCACTTCTTTTACAAACTTATACAAAGTCACTTCATTCATAAACTTATACAAAGTCACTTCTTTTACAAACTTATACAAAGTCACTTCATTCATAAACTTATACAAAATAAATTCTTTTACAAACTTATACAAAGTAACTTCTTTTACAAACTTATACAAAGTCACTTCTTTTACAAACTTATACAAAGTCACTTCATTCATAAACTTATACAAAGTCACTTCTTTTACAAACTTATACAAAGTCACTTCATTCATAAACTTATACAAAGTAAATTCTTTTACAAACTTATACAAAGTCACTTCTTTTACAAACTTATACAAAGTCACTTCATTCATAAACTTATACAAAGTCACTTCTTTTACAAACTTATACAAAGTCACTTCATTCATAAACTTATACAAAGTAAATTCTTTTACAAACTTATACAAAGTAACTTCTTTTACAAACTTATACAAAGTCACTTCTTTTACAAACTTATACAAAGTCACTTCATTCATAAACTTATACAAAGTCACTTCTTTTACAAACTTATACAAAGTCACTTCATTCATAAACTTATACAAAGTAAATTCTTTTACAAACTTATACAAAGTAACTTCTTTTACAAACTTATACAAAGTCACTTCTTTTACAAACTTATACAAAGTCACTTCATTCATAAACTTATACAAAGTCACTTCTTTTACAAACTTATACAAAGTCACATCTTTCATACACTTATACAAAGTCACTTCTTTTACAAACTTATACAAAGTCACTTCATTCATAAACTTATACAAAGTCACTTCTTTTACAAACTTATACAAAGTCACTTCATTCATAAACTTATACAAAGTAAATTCTTTTACAAACTTATACAAAGTAACTTCTTTTACAAACTTATACAAAGTCACTTCTTTTACAAACTTATACAAAGTCACTTCATTCATAAACTTATACAAAGTAACTTCTTTTACAAACTTATACAAAGTCACATCTTTCATACACTTATACAAAGTCACTTCTTTTACAAACTTATACAAAGTCACTTCATTCATAAACTTATACAAAGTCACTTCTTTTACAAACTTATACAAAGTCACTTCATTCATAAACTTATACAAAGTAAATTCTTTTACAAACTTATACAAGTAACTTCTTTTACAAACTTATACAAAGTCACTTCTTTTACAAACTTATACAAAGTCACTTCATTCATAAACTTATACAAAGTAAATTCTTTTACAAACTTATACAAAGTAACTTCTTTTACAAACTTATACAAAGTCACTTCTTTTACAAACTTATACAAAGTCACTTCATTCATAAACTTATACAAAGTCACTTCTTTTACAAACTTATACAAAGTCACTTCATTCATAAACTTATACAAAGTAAATTCTTTTACAAACTTATACAAAGTAACTTCTTTTACAAACTTATACAAAGTCACTTCTTTTACAAACTTATACAAAGTCACTTCATTCATAAACTTATACAAAGTCACTTCTTTTACAAACTTATACAAAGTCACTTCATTCATAAACTTATACAAAGTAAATTCTTTTACAAACTTATACAAAGTCACTTCTTTTACAAACTTATACAAAGTCACTTCTTTTACAAACTTATACAAAGTCACTTCATTCATAAACTTATACAAAGTCACTTCTTTTACAAACTTATACAAAGTCACTTCATTCATAAACTTATACAAAGTAAATTCTTTTACAAACTTATACAAAGTAACTTCTTTTACAAACTTATACAAAGTCACTTCTTTTACAAACTTATACAAAGTCACTTCATTCATAAACTTATACAAAGTCACTTCTTTTACAAACTTATACAAAGTCACTTCATTCATAAACTTATACAAAGTAAATTCTTTTACAAAAACTTATACAAAGTAACTTCTTTTACAAACTTATACAAAGTCACTTCTTTTACAAACTTATACAAAGTCACTTCATTCATAAACTTATACAAAGTCACTTCTTTACAAAACTTATACAAAGTCACTTCATTCATAAACTTATACAAAGTAAATTCTTTTACAAACTTATACAAAGTCACTTCTTTTACAAACTTATACAAAGTCACTTCATTCATAAACTTATACAAAGTCACTTCTTTTACAAACTTATACAAAGTCACTTCATTCATAAACTTATACAAAGTAAATTCTTTTACAAACTTATACAAAGTAACTTCTTTTACAAACTTATACAAAGTCACTTCTTTTACAAACTTATACAAAGTCACTTCATTCATAAACTTATACAAAGTAACTTCTTTTACAAACTTATACAAAGTCACATCTTTCATACACTTATACAAAGTCACTTCTTTTACAAACTTATACAAAGTCACTTCATTCATAAACTTATACAAAGTCACTTCTTTTACAAACTTATACAAAGTCACTTCATTCATAAACTTATACAAAGTAAATTCTTTTACAAACTTATACAAAGTAACTTCTTTTACAAACTTATACAAAGTCACTTCTTTTACAAACTTATACAAAGTCACTTCATTCATAAACTTATACAAAGTAAATTCTTTTACAAACTTATACAAAGTCACTTCTTTTACAAACTTATACAAAGTCACTTCTTTTACAAACTTATACAAAGTCACTTCATTCATAAACTTATACAAAGTAACTTCTTTTACAAACTTATACAAAGTCACATCTTTCATACACTTATACAAAGTCACTTCTTTTACAAACTTATACAAAGTCACTTCATTCATAAACTTATACAAAGTCACTTCTTTTACAAACTTATACAAAGTCACTTCATTCATAAACTTATACAAAGTAAATTCTTTTACAAACTTATACAAAGTAACTTCTTTTACAAACTTATACAAAGTCACTTCTTTTACAAACTTATACAAAGTCACTTCATTCATAAACTTATACAAAGTAAATTCTTTTACAAACTTATACAAAGTCACTTCTTTTACAAACTTATACAAAGTCACTTCATTCATAAACTTATACAAAGTCACTTCTTTTACAAACTTATACAAAGTCACTTCATTCATAAACTTATACAAAGTAAATTCTTTTACAAACTTATACAAAGTAACTTCTTTTACAAACTTATACAAAGTCACATCTTTCATACACTTATAAAAAGTCACTTCGCCTACACGCATACACTCTTCGACACACTGGCAGCATGGTCACCAGTGGAAATTTATCACAAAGTTTGGACTTAGCATTATTCATCGAAATATCGTGACTTAAACATTATTTTTATTAATCGCCTGGATATTTAGACTTCATAAGTTAAGTCATAAATCAGTGAGTGAGTAGGTCATCGAATAATTATTAACGTGGTAAACCCACAACGAACGACATCGCCGACTGGAGATCAGTGCGAGGGAATGAAACTACAAATATTGTACAGTGTTCCAATATTTCGTGTGTCGAATCAAAATAAAGCGAATTCAAAACGACGTATTATACACAATAATTCTGCCCGTCGAAGTCCTTGTGGAATCCCTGAGTGAGAACTCATGCCTACCGATACTTTGACCTGAGCGAATCTAATACCTAAATTCCCCAGTGAACCGGGGAAGTCCCTTTACGAATCTAGCGCCCACCAAATCGTCTACTATCCAAATCATCCCCGGAGTAAAATCCGTCTTCATATTGTCTCCCAACAGTGGGGCGTTTATCCAAAATAACCTACCGGAGCCTAAATCATTGCCTCTTCAGGAAAAACCTCACCCAGAAAAATTGTCCCGACCGGGGATCGAACCCGGGCCCGCTGCGTGACAAGGCAGCACGCTACCTCGAGACCACAGCGGTGGACTTATATAGTATGAAAAATCAAGTGGAGCTTAATCTAAAATTGAGCCCTTGAATTGCAAAAAACTTGAGGTAGCAAGAGATAATATTGAAATTAAGAGTACAGTACTTCTGATTTACAAGACTTTTCAAAGCATTTATTAATTTGAAGATAGAGAGTTTCTTTTTGTTTGATACCCATGAATTAACTCTGGGATACTCTTCTTATAATAAAATTACTCATCCTTTATAAGGTGGTTGATCCCATCTGTAAAAAGTTACACTGGCATATTTCAAAGACAACCTAACGGTTGAACTGATTTTAATTATTATCTCGTCATACTAAGGAGATTGAGTATCAACTGCCTCTAAAAATTAGAAATCTTGTGTTGACAAAAATCAGTCTCGATGGTTAAGTTCCTTTCCTCTGGTCCTGAGGGTTGCAAGTTCAAATCTGGCTGGGATCGATGTGTCTTTGCAATATTGAAAAACCCAAGAGACAAGTCCTCTGGAAGGGACTTTAAGCTTTGTGTTCTGAGTCTGAAGATTTTGAACTCGTAAAAGAACCTTAATTTTAAATTAAAGCTACTGTCAAAATAATAATTGGCCTTTCGCATCCAAGTAATTCCTTAATTCAGGACATCACCCATCACTACTACGAAGCAGTTGAAAAATTGTGTACTTTGAAACAGAAGATTATACTTAAGATGTCCACTTCTAACTCATTGTGTAATATTGTGCAACGACATATAGTGTTGTGTAACATTGTACAATAGTCTTATAGTATCTATTTTACTGCGTCTATGTTACACTTAGAATTGTCAGTTTATCAGGTAATAAGATTACATTTACATCTCAAAATATACCGGAAGCGCTCCCTAATTTACAAGTCATTGTAGTAAGTTAAAGTATAAACAGTGAATAGAAATATTGCCATTTTTATTGTATGCAAATCAACCCAAACTGTATATTTTGCCTCTGTTAATTATATTTCTGTAAGTATTCACTCTAACTTTCAGACAAATAATATTGTAATGTTGTAGGAAGTAACCTAGACATATTTCAATAGTAATACAGGTCAGTGTGTATAGACTTGGCAATTGTAATTTTACATTTTTAGTACTATTAGTGCAATAACATGTAAGCGTACAAAGTTACTTAAGTAACATTTTTATCACTTTTTTTAATTTTAAACTAGTTTGGGAACGTTAGACTTCAGTTCCATTTTCAGTAATTTCGTGACTGTTGTTCTGTCGTCTTGAAGAGCCGCCTTTCGCTTCCTCTGTTGGTAGACTGAAAAACCTCGAAATCAGGTCATTTTCCCCGGGAATTTAAAGTTCGTTAATTTCTCCTATTGGTTTTTTTTGACTATATAACTCATGCCACAAATGCTAGTCAATGATCAATCACGTTTCAATGAATGTTGTTTTACAACCAATGACAGTCGTGTTTCACCTCGCTCTTTATCGATTTCTCTTTATCAGCTCCTGCTTGTGTCTTAACAACTTTCAAAACGGGCTCCTATAACGATTTATAAAAAACATCTTAATTTAAGAGTATCAGACCAACATGAAATTCATTAAAAATAAGTTAAGTCCATGTTTCATCTTACCTCATATTGGTAATTTCTTGTAGGCTTATACAGACCGATGAACTTTAACTTGTTTGTTTGCCCTATGTGTTGACTGCTGCTCCCTCTTTTGTGGTCCAAAGAATTTGTCTATTAAGTTTGTTGGGGAGAGAAACATCATCAGTCTGTACAAACCGAAGATGGAGCAAAGAAGATGCTTTGAATCATGTCCTACAACAAACTATCAATATGAGATAAGATTAAATATCGCCTCAACTTATTAAGTAGGACATCATAATGTTATTTCCTATTATATTTACATAATGGAATTGGTTATTTTCAAATTTTAATAATGCAAATTTTCTGAAGTATGGAACATTGAAAATGGTCAGTATGTATGTAATATCCATCCATAGTAATTCTGCCCGAGGGCAGGTCCTTCACTGCACTCATAGCATTTTCATGCTATGCTTGCAGCTTTACTAGGGAATTGTAGATGTGGTAGCTTCTCGTTACTTTCCACACCGGTGAAGGATGATGATGATAATGATGAGGATGATGATGGTGATGTTGGCCATATGATTTCTTGGACCGTTTGGGCCTTAAAGGTTTCCTGATATTTGACTTACAGGTGAGGAAAAACCCCGATAAAAACCTCACCCAGAAAAACTGCCCCGACCAGGGATCAAACCTGGGCCCACTGCGATACCACAGCGGTCGACGTATGTAATATATTGAGGCAAAATTAAAAATAATAAACTGGGGAAAAATATACAAAAATAGTAACTTATAAAAAATAATAAGGATGAAATATTTTGAATAAATTGGTAAAAATTATAATAATTTGAATAAAATACATCTGGTAAAATTATATAAAGAAAGAAAAGTGGACTGAAATATTAAAACTTAAAATAACTTTGAAACAGCTAATAATATCATATGTGGTTATAAAGTAAATTCAAACACAGAGTGTTTAAAGTAAACGGAGACTATTTAATAAACAAAAGATTAATAATAACATTCTTGGAAAAAATGATTATCATAAGTAATGCCACGAGTGATTTCCGAATTATCGATAAATTCACGACTCACAAAGTGAGGAGTGAATTTATCTAGAGAATTTGGAAATCAAGAGTGGCATTTGTTAGGACTATTTAACGAATAAAATTAAGCTGTTTACTCACAAATCAATATTTAAATATAGTCATTTTGAAAATATTTATATATTTAATGTAAACGGCGATGTTTCAAAACAAATCAGAAATGTGAGGTTATGTTCATTCACTGCTGCTTGATCATATTATTTATTCCAAATAAGATCGCAATATTGTAAGAGTGCACCCAAGGTGAGAAATAATGAAACACTTCAACATTACGGGTTATTCATTTAATTATTTAGTAAACAACTCAGTAAAAATCAAAGAATCTTTTAATTATTTGCTATATTCAATGTATTTGTTAGAGAAAAATAAGGCTTTGACCTGTTCAGAACATTAAAAAGGAGGAGCTTTCTTAATCACAAAGGCAGGAGCTGATAAAGAGAAATCGATAAAGAGTGAGGTGAAACACGACTGTCATTGGTTGTAAAACAACATTAATTGAAACGTGATTGGTCATTGACTAGCATTTGTGGCATGAGTTAAATAGTCATAAGTAATGTCACGTGTGATTTCCAAAATATCGGTATATTCACGGCTCACGAAGTGAGGAGTAAATTCTCCAGATAATTTGGAAATCAAGAGTGGCATTTGTTAGGACTATTTAACAAATAAAATTAAGGTGTTCACTAACAAATCATTTTTTAAGTATAGTTATTTTAAAATATTCATGTATTTAATGTAAACGGCGGTGTTTGAAAACAAATGAGAAACCCATGGTATGCTTCATTTGCATCATTTGTTCATCACTGCAACCACATCATACTATTTAGTGCCAATGGGACGCAAAATTGTAAGAATGCACCCTAGTGGAAGAAATGTATAACACAACATAATAGGTATATTAATTGATTTCTGATGTCCTACGATGTAAATATGACAATTATATTTTTCTGGAATGTTATTACATGGTAAAAAAATGCATTTAAGAAAGTGCAAACAGTGGTTTATTTTTTTGGTGATGTAATCAATTGCTACAAATGTTTTTATATTAACTCCCATATGTGCTTTGTGTTGACATTCATGCACTATATATACAATCTGGTAGCCATATTTGTTAGAGAGTCAGTCACTGCAAAATAATGCTATGACCCATTCAGAATGTTAAAAAGGAGGTGCTTTCTTTATTATGATAAACTTTAGTTGGTAAATTCTAGACGAAACATGACTGTGATTGGTTGTAAATAAAAAATCATTTAAATGTGATTGGTCATTGACTCCCATTTGGGGCATGAGTTAAATAGTCAAAACAAATGTTTAAACAAACATGAAAGCATGTAAGGTTCCTAATTTAAAGAAATTAAAGTCCAAAATTGACACATCTGGAAGGTATAAATTATAAATCACTTGTTCAGACAGACATCTTAGGACTCTGTCAAAGAGTAAAGTCAGCCGACAAGTGGACCTTCCTGCCTTGGACATGCATTGCCAGATCATTATTTGTAAGTAGAGATCAATTTGTTTTATTATAATTTTCTCTCACAAAAGTTGTAGTTTTCATTTTGGGAAGTAGAATTATAAAAATTTAAGAGTAAACAATCATACTAAGTTTTAACAATATAAATCTAAAACTTTAAACTAGGAACTCTCTTGAGCTCTCTCGATCACAGGTTCTTTCTTAATAAATAATTTAATTATTCGTAATAAGTCTCAAAACATGAAGGCTTTCACAGAAATTGTAATCTTCTAAGTAGTAATAACATTGTAATTTTATGTTGTCGTGGTAAAATAATATATATATATATATATATATATATTTGTTTCTTTAGTTTTGGCAACTATTTATTTTCTGGATACATAGCATACATACATGGTTGTAAGATTTAGAGGCCTTCGGTGTAGTCACCATCATTGCGTACAATGTATTCCCAGCGATGTGGTAGCCGTCGAATGTCGTCGGCACTGCCTAATCTCTGGATGCTGCGTAGAGACTGATTAACTGCACTCAGCTTGTCGTCCACTGTTCTGAATCTCTTCCTTGAGTTTAGGAATGAGGTCGAAGTCACAGGGACTTACGTCTCGAGAGTATGGAAGGCGATAGAGCAGCCCCTAACCCCAGCGATTGAACAAATCAGACACTGCCCTTAGGCACATGTGACACATTTTCGTGTCCTCTAAAGGCTTGTACCCATCTTGCCACTGTTCGGTACTGCAATGTATCTGCACCACAAGCCTCTCGCAATCCTTGATGACACTGTAGTGCGTTTCTGCCTCTAAATATTCAACCTTCAACCAGATTCTCTGCTCCTGCTTTGAAACGTGTACTACGTTATACTGCGACGCCTAGATCTAAACTGATAACTTTGGGCTCATTGTTACATGAGGGGGGGAGGGGGGAGAGGCGAATCCATTTGCTCGGACGGAGGGGAGGCACTAAAATTACATGTGCAAATAAACAGAATTGTCAACCCTAGTTTTATTTGGATTCCACACTATTGTTGCCAAAACTAAAGAAACAACCCTTGTATATAATTAATCATTATTTTAATTTCTAATTTAGTATTGATCCGCTATGCTATCAAAAAGCCTCAGAATGAATAAACCTATTTATAACAATGTAGCTCATTGCCAAAATATTTGTCAATGTTTCTCGTTAGTGGATTTTAAACTTCTCAATTGAAAATTATAAAAGTTCTACACCTATAGATTGGTTGTAATAATCACATTAGTTAAGCAACTAGAAATGACCAGAATTTAAATTACCATGTTTTATTGCCTTAGTGGCAAAAGTGACCAAGTTAATTATCATTGTTTCTTACAGAAATAAGTTTAATCAGATTTATCTTTCAATTAATAAGTTTAACAGAGTTGGTAATTTTTAAGTCAAATGAAGCACATAGCATCAAAATAGGACTGGATATATTTACCATTAAAAAACTAAATAAAGCTGAACTACATGTTACGATAGACCTCTTACGCTAGTAAAATGTTGACATGTTGTCAGCATGATGAGTCCCTCAGCTGTCATAGCTGGTTTTCTAAAACTTAGAGCATCAACTTATTGTAGCTATGAAAAAAAAAAACATTATGGCACAGTACTTACCTTTTAATATATGGAATTAACATTCAGTTAAGTATTAAGGTAGAATTTTTAACACTCACCTCATATTGTTCTTCTTATTTGACTATAAACTATTTTCGGAACATAATTTCTGTTCCATCCTCAGTATCGTCACGACCGTTGTTCTGTCGTCTTCAAGAGCTGTCCTTCGCTCCTTCCATTGGCTGACTGAAAAACCTCGAAACCAGGTAATTCTCACCGGGAATTTCAAAGTTCATCAATTTCTTCTTTTCGCCCTTTTGAATGTAGATCTTTTCCCAAACAGTAAGTTCTTTTGGTTTTTCCATTTGTTTTAATAATTTAGCTTCTTTTTCGATAAGATGTTTTTCAGAACATGCATGGGCAGTCACTGCAGATTTTTCTACTTCCCCTTTCTTGACATTCCTGAGATGTTAAGTATTAAATTTCAGTTTTGTTAAGATTGGGCTTGGTCACTTTTGCTACTAAGCTGATGATAAATCTGTTACTTGTATTAAATTGGTAGTAAATAATCACAGGAATTAAAAAGTAAGTAAACTACTCGAATCATCTCGTTCATAATATACTATATTGATTTAATATATTTTAATATTTTCATTCATTTAGCTTACTTCAGTCAAGGAATAAAACTATACAATAATGTAAAAATATAATATAACTACCGGTATTTGAATTCTATAATAGGTTATCTACACTATCAAAATTAAAATAATTTCATATTGGAAATTTTAGAACCTTTCAAATGTTCCACAGAACTAAAACAACATGGAACGTTGGGCAGGACGAGTTGCAGTTGTAACAGGGTACAAGTTCTGGTATTGGAGCATCAATTGCAGAAGAACTGGTGAAAAAAGGTCTTAAAGTTGTTGGTATTGCAAGAAGGGTAGAAAGAGTGGAGGTAAAGTGTTCAGTATGTTTTGAAAGTATTTCAAATAGATAATATTAAAATCTTCATTTACCATTATTTGTAACTTATATTCACAATAAACGGTATAAATATAAAAAATATTATATTTAATAATATTTAGTATAATTTAAAATGCATTTAAATAAACAATTTGAAGAGAAAAATTATACGCTCAGACCGGGACTTGAACCCGGGACCCTTGGTTCTCTAGACCAAGTGCTCTACCAACTGAGCTACCTGAGCAAGTACCGATCTAAACGCAAATCTTTCTCTATATACATTGTAATTCCCATCCACCAAATGCTGTGAAGCCATGCTTCTATCTTGCAAATCGCGGCTCCTTTATTAAGAAGACATATTTGGGAATAATACATTACAGCCAGTACGGCTTTTTCCAAGTTTTTATTATTGATTTCGTACATCTCAATGCCGCCATTTGCAAGATAGAAGCATGGCTTCACATCATTTGGTGGATGGGAATTACAATGTATATAGAGAAAGATTTGCGTTTAGATCGGTACTTGCTCAGGTAGCTCAGTTGGTAGAGCACTTGGTCTAGAGAACCAAGGGTCCCGGGTTCAAGTCCCGGTCTGAGCGTATAATTTTTCTCTTCAAATATGATTTATCCATCATTGAGATGTACGAAATCAATAATAAATAAAATAAATAAATAAATAAATAAAGCCTGATATGTCCCTTTAGGGCAAAGGCCTCCCTGTACAGGGGTTAAGCTCTATTTGAGAGTGTCACCCGGTGAGCTACTCCGTGGTGAGAAGTTGACTTGGATGTAGCACTTGGTTTGTATACACTGTCTGTTCTGTGATTAGTTAATACACAGTTGGCTCTCCATCGTTCTCCATCTTTTCCTGCATCTGGCGACTCTGGACCATTGCGCCCCTGCTCGTTCTTTGAAGATGTCAGCCCATCGTCGTCTTGGTCTTCCGCGCTGTCTCTTGCCTGTGTACGGGTCCCACATGGTTGTTTTTATTGTCCACCTGTCGTCCTGTATTCTTGCGACGTGGCCTCCCCACTTCCATTTTTTCCTGATGGCTTGTTGTGCGGGATCAGTTGTTGAGGATATCGCTTGAAGTGTTGTATTCGAGATTCTGTCCTTCAGAGTTATGCCTAAGATTTTCCTCTCCATTTTCCTTTGGCATACTTGGAGTGTGTACTTCAGTTTGGCAGTAAGATTCCAAGTTTGGCAGCCATATAACAGTGTTGGAAGAACACAGGTTTGTAGTGTTTCCATTTTGATTTTCCGGTTGAGTGACTTGTCCAGCAGTATAAATTTCAGTGACCAGAACGCCTTCCAGGCGAGAGCTATTCTTCTGCTTATTTCCTTCTCTACTTTCTGATGGAAGGAGAGTAGTTGTCCTAAGTATATGTACTCGCTTACATATTGAAGATCCATTCCATCGACTTTGATTGGGTTTTCCGGACCATTAGACATAATTTGTGTCTTGCTTTTGTTCATCGAAAGGCCTGCAATTTTGCTAGTTTCTGAGAGCTCTTGTAGCATTGATTGGAGTTGTTTAGGGGATCTGGCGAACAATACCACGTCGTCAGCAAATCTTAAGTTGGATAGCCTGCTCCCGTTTATATTTACTCCGTATTTCTTGTTCCAGTTTAGTTTTCGAAATATATCTTCAAGCACGCATGTAAAAAGTTTAGGAGAAATTGGGTCGCCTTGTCGTACTCCTCTTTTGAGACTGAATGGTTGTCCCACAATTTCTGTCTTCACCTTGGCATAGCTTTGACTGTAGATCTTATCCAGAACGCGGATGTACTTGTGTTCGATTCCTTGTGTGTGTAATGCCTGGAGGACACTTGAATGTTCTACTGAGTCGAATGCCTTGTTGTAGTCGACGAATGCTAGATATAATGTATGGTGGTATTCGACTGTCTTTTCTATTATTTGGTTAATTGCTTGGAGATGGTCTGTTGTATTAAAGCCTGAGCGGAATCCGGCTTGTTCTGTTGGCTGGTTTTCGTCCAGGACTTTTGTTAGTCTTCTTGTTAGCACTTTTGAAAATAGTTTGTATAGATTGGACATCAGGCTTATGGGTCGGTAATTATTCATGTCATCTTTTGTGCCTTTCTTGTGGAGAAGAATGATTGTGCTTGATTTCCATTGCTCGGGTATCTCTTCTGTCTGCAGAATTTTGTTAAAGATGTTTGTGAGTGATGGTAGTATTTGATCTGAAGCCAGTTTTAGCAATTCGTTGTATATTCCATCCTCTCCGGGTGTTTTGCCATTTTTCATTTCATCTATTGCAGTTCTAATTTCGCTGGCCAGTACTGGGGGAAAGGTGTCGACGTGGTTTTCGAGTTTAGCATCGAATATGCCTATGTGATTTGTTGCCTGGGTTGTTAGGGAGCTTGTATATAGGGATTTATAGAAATCTGTGGCTGACTGGATTATATCTGTTCTTAATGTGTTGCGGCCTCCTGCTTGGTTCTTAATTCCTAGCATCCATTGTTTGTCACCATTTCTTTCCCTCTTTGCTTTCCTTATCGATTTGGAGGTTTCTATTATTTGCCTAGTTATGGTTGTGCGGTACTCTCGCAGATCTTTCCGTATTTCCTTTTTCGTCAGTTTGTCCATTGCGGCATACTCGGTTCTATTCGACTCCGAAGCGTCTCTGGTTTGTAGCATCTCCGATCGACGTTCGATTAAGGCAATGGTTCCTTGACTGAGTTTGCCTTCTTTTTGAGCTTTCGTATTTTTGCTGGAGTCCTTGGTCGCAACATTGTTCCAGGGAGTTGTACAGTTCCTGAGCACCTGCTTCTCGGTTGGGGTTGGACTCTGCAATTCTGTTGCGAAGATGTAGCTGGAATTTGTTGCTGTCTATGTTTTCTATATTTTGTCTATGTTGCTTTGTTGGATGCTTCCTTCTTCTTTCTATCTTCATTTTTGCCCGCACCATCCTGTGGTCTGTACTGAATTTCAGGTTGGCTACTACTTGGATATCTCTTATGGTTCTTTGGTTATCGCTTAGGATGTAGTCAATTTCGTTCTTTGTTAATAAATAAACAATGTTTAAATATTAAAATGCGGATAAATATATAATAAAGTGTGTGTGTTTACAGCAATTGGTGAAATCGCTGAAATCAGAAAGGGGAAAGCTCCATGCTCTGAAGTGTGATGTCAGTAAAGAATCTGAAATTATAGAAGCATTTAAATGGATCAAGAAAAACCTTGGTGGAGTGGACATTCTTGTTAACAATGCTGCAGTTGCAATACAAGCACCGATGATCAGTAATTTACTGCTTTCCTATTAATTTCATGTATTAAAATTATTTAAAATATCTTTGTATACCTTTCAAAATTTCAAGTGTTTAGAAAGAAAATGGACAAATGATATAATATATCTCAAGCTTAGGGAAAAATGTGAATGCATTTTATTGAAAATTAAAAATTGAGATAACATAATTGAAAATCTAAATTAATTGTTATATACAGAGTTTTGAATAATTATTGATTTCATATTATAATATATTCATGTTTACTATAAGATTTTGAATAAGTTTACCTCTTTTATTTCGCTGCATCTTAATTATAACATTCTGATTCAGGCTATCTGCAGTACCACATTATTCTAACGATTAGATGGTTAATCTAGCTACTTCTTAGAACATGACCTGTTAAATAAAGTTTGCTATTCATTTTTATAATAATTTTCACTGTAATTAGAGATATTAGGCAATTTATTTGCTTATCTGACACACTAATAAAAGCTATATCTTAATATATAAAAATTTCATGTCACGTTGTTTGTCAGCGATGGAATCCTAAACTACTGAACCGATTTTAATAAAATTTTGCATGCTGTGTGCAGTTTGATCCAATTTGAGACTTAGGGTAGTTTATAACTAAATTTATAGTCGCACTAATTTTTATTGTAAATGGTTTGTTTATTATTTAACAAAGAGTTATAATTATCTGTGAGTTCCACACGATTCTAACAGATGACGGTGTAATTATCTGTGAGTTCTATACGATTCTAACAGATGGCGGTGTAAGGTAATTTGTTTATTATTTAACAAAGAGAGATCCAGATGACTGTGCTTTTTGTTGCAACCGCGAGTTTCAATTGAATTATAAATATTGATTATTTCATAATTTAAGTGTGTTCAATGTTTATTTTATTTCCAATATTATTAATTTCGTGTGTATTAGTTTTAAGTAATCTGGCTGAAAGACAGCCACTTAATTTAAATTTTTAACATATACCTTAGCCACAGCAACGCGTGGCCGGGACTTCTAGTTTAATATATGTGGGAAATAACACTATGAGTTTTCTTTTTAATTATTAACGAGTTTGATATTTTGACTCACCTCATATTTCTTGATTTTTATGCAGATCTAGGTTTTGTGACTTTTTTGCGACATTGTCAGTGCTTCCAACTGTAGTTTTGCAGTTGTCCATCTTTGTAAGTTGATTTCTACTCTCTCTGCTGACTGAGGGATGAACTTCCAAATCAAATTCTTTTCTTTTTCTCCGGGAATTTCAAAACTCATGGTTTTCTTTCTTTCTTTTTTTTTGTTCTTGCAGATATAATTTTCTCCAAAATTATGAGTTTCCTAGATTTTTCTAACTGTTTTAGTAATTTGACCTTAGTTTCAATTGTCTTTTTCTGACCATGCATGTGACCATAAAAAATTCAATAAATTTACATACCATTCTTTAGTATTCAATAAGTTTTTAAAAAAATTCAACAAATTTAACATTAAATTAGCACCGAAAAATGATTACAGTTTGAATAAATTAATCAAAACCAACAAAAATGACTAGATTGAAGACGGCAACGAATCATGGATTTATCAAATTGATTGTAAAGAGTGTGAAAAAATATACATAGGAAGAACAAAAAGGAACTTAAATAGAAGCTGTACGTGCATGGTCAGAAAAACACAGAATTCAAATTAAAGCCAAAATTACTAAAACAGTTAGAAAAATCTAAGGAACTCACAATTTGGGAGAAAATTTACATCTGCAAGAATAAAATGAAAAGCATGAATTTTGAAATTCCCAGAGAAAAAGAAAAAAAAATTGATTTGTAAGTTCATCGGTCAGTCACCAGAGGGAGCAGAAATCGATTTACAAGATGGACAGCTGCAAAGCAACAGTTGAAAACATCTATAATGTGAGGCAAAAACGACAAAACCTAGATCTGCATAAAAATCAAGAAATATGAGGTGAGTAAAATACGAAACTCATTAATAATTCTGCATAATTTTGGAAAAACCAGGTAAGTCTTAAAAAGCAATTTTTACAGGAGAGCAAAAGCTTACATCAAGGAGTGCATACAAATTGTGAGTTACATCGAAAATTCAATGCTTAATAACACCGTCACTATTCGCTTGACGACTTATCCATTTTTACCGAACGTGCATCGGACCAAAAGCTATCGGGAGATGTTAATAACTCATTTTCGACCAAAAGTTGACTTACCTGGGTTTTCCTAACTGATGTAGAATTAAAAACTACATTATTTATTATTTTTGTAGGTGGACAAACTGAGCAATGGAAAGCAATGCTTGACACAAATGTAGTTGGACTCAGTATCTGCACAAGAGAATCTCTGAAAATAATGAAGGAAAACGGAGTGGACGATGGACATATTGTACATATTAACAGGTAAGGATGGAACATTTATAATTATTTTTGTCATGAGAAGTAATGTTTCACTTTGAAGAATTCAGAATTTAAACAAGTGAATTGTGACGTTCATTCAATTATGCAGACGACCCGGTATTAATAGCACTAGATCATGATGACATAGAATATATGGCAAGAAAACTAAAAGAAACTCCTGGCGCGACAGGCCTACAAGGCCCTTAGCCTACCAGCCGGCTGCTGGCCTCACATGTACATGTGTCAATCACAGAGGTAGATGATAATCAGCCAGTGTAGGGGTGACATGTGGTCAGCATGTCGAGTCCCCCAGCCGTTATAGCTGGTTTTCTCAACCTGGAGCCGCTACTTATTCTAGCTACCCAAATGCATCACGATGCTGGGTGGGCACCGGTCCCATACTGGCCGAAATACCATGAGAAAATTTCTTCCTCCATGGAGACTCGAACCAGCGCAAGTCCCGTAGCTCTGCGCCAAGGCTTCCTGCCTTAACCATTCGGCTACGGCGCGGGACGAAAACTAAAAGAAGAATGTGAAATATTGGGACTTTATATAAATATAGAGAAAATTAAATACCTGTGTATAGGAGAATAAATGGATAATATAACTTTCAACGATGGAGAGGAATTAAAACCCAGTAATGAATGCACTTACTTAGGAACAAAATTAGAGCATTCAGGTGATGACATAGTGGAAAATTAAAAATATAATCGCACAAACAAAAAAAGCAATAAATGCTTTAAACTCTGGTCGGTGGAGCAAAAATATTACAAAAAATAGAAAATTAAAAATATATGAAACCATATTTCAGAGAATTTTAACATATCGCTGATGAAGTTTGGTAAATTCCAACCAGGGAAATGGAAATAATTTTAAGTACATAAATATATGTTTTAAGAAGATCAACTGGAAAATCTACGTAGAATAGATAGAATACAAAATAAAGAAATAAGGGAAATTATGGGTGTACAAGAGGAGCTGGACATCATAGACAATATAGAAAAGAAAATATTAAAATATTACAGTGGTATGGCCATGTCAAAAGAATGCCACAGCAAAAATTGCCTAAAATTATAATGAAATTGATCCCAATGGAAAGCAGGAAGGGAGGAAGATCGAAGAAAACTTGGATGGAAGGTGTACAAGCGGCTATGAATGTCAGAGGATTGGAGGAAGATCAATGGATGGACAGAGAAAAATGGCATATGGTTTTCGGAAGACGGTGCGGCGGCAGCTGTCATGATACCGGATGATGATGATGAATTGTGACGTAGTGTGACACAATATTTTAGACTATTATTTCTTTTCAAAAAAAAGTTGCTAAACTTAAACATCTTGATGTTCATCATAAAGCTAATGTTATATTTCATTTGTGTAGCATTGCAGGTCATAGGCTTCCCTCCAATGAAAAGTCAGTAATGTACTTTGTAACAAAACATGCTGTCACAGTGCTGACTGAGGGACTCCGTCGTGAACTGATCAAGAATAATTCTAAAATTAAAATCACTGTAAGTATTTTTTTCTAATTTGAGTCATATTTATGTTAACTTAAGGTAGTAAATTGTAATTGGAACTGGATACAAATCAATTTATGAAGAGAATGAACATAATCACTATTCAACAAAAAATATAATTTTTTTTTCTGAAAATGGCTAAACTAGCCTAAATTTACTTGCAATTAATTAATATTACTATCATTATCATCATAATAATAATAATTTCCGTTTGCTCCTAGCTGGAGCATAGGGCCGTAATGAAATTTCTCCATGTATCTCCATCTGCCAACTTCTTCACCTCCAACCAAGTTTTTCCCGTTTCACATATTTATCCTTTAACCCATTCACCTCAAAATACGAGGTAGACTCACTGACACCTAAATGACCTTCAACTTCTGTTAACATTTATGAACAGTAGAGGAATGTGTTTTGGCCTTCATCCTTATTGTGATCTCAAGTACCATTATCTTTTGTTTGTTTTGAATGTCTGAAAATAGACAATATAATAGTAACTTAAAACCGGATTTTGGGGAAATTCATTGAGCATTAAACTTAAAGCAAATGGGTTAATAGTCCTCTTCTAAGTTATTTTTGGTCTTCCTCTCCACCTTAAACCTTGTAGATCCCAGTCCAGTGAATTTCTTTCTATTGCAGTTTGACTTTTACGCAGAGTATATCCAATTTAACACCATATTCTTTCCTTTATTTGCTTTTCGACAGGTGCTTGCATAATTCTTGGTTTGAGATTATATCAAGCCATCTCACATTTAATATTTGACGTAAACACCTGATATTAATCCAATTTGATATTAATTATCAATTCTGGTTTTATAAATTCACTATCTGATTGCCCCGTGTTGCTTGGGTATTTATTTATCCCAATATTTTTGGCACCAATCAGTTTAATGTCCCCAAAAACTATGGATTTAACACAATTCTCAATCAACTTGGAAGTATTATTTTTATCCCTTCTCATCTTCTCTTCCTTAGGGGTGTTAGAGGTTAAACACAGGCTTATATGTCATCCATACTGTCACTGATCCCGAAAACCACAGTTTCAGCACTAATCTCAATCATTTTGGACATTTTATTTTCTACCCTTTCAATCTTGAGCTTACATGGCATCAGGACTTTGACAATCAGCTACCCCAAAAACTATGGATTCAACAGTAATCTCATGCCATTTTAGCATTTTGTTTTCCACCTCTTCTCACCTTCCTATCACTCATGGGGGTGCCAGTGTCAAACCTGAGCTTAAATACTAGTTGGATTGTCAAAAATCAACTTATCGATCCCAAATACTATGGCTTCCACACTAATCTCAATAGACCTAATCCTTTTTCTTTCATTTTACACTAATTTGACACTAATGACAATTGTTTTCTATTATTTTTTCTAGATTTCATCACTTATCAGCCCCTTCTTACTCCCAAGAAACCTTTTGTAGATTTTAAGTTACAAGTTTACCAAGTTTGGTTGAAAATACACCTAACTCATAATGATTTAAATATTAAATACACCAAGGTATTATAGAACTATCCTGGAACATAATATATAGGTCATTGTCAATCATTTTTCCATTTCAACTCATTTCTTACCTCCCCCCCCGAGGGTTGCTAGGAGTATTTTACCATTTACAGCCACATTGTCGGATCATAATTTGTGTGTGTACTACATTTAGTTAAAATTGCTCCAGGTGTTTGAGCTATGCTGACACACACACACACACACACCACACCCACCACACACACCACACCACACCCCACACACACACACACACACAACACAGCACACCATCACACACACACCACACACACACACACACACACACCCACACACACACACACACACACACACACACCCACACAACACACACGCCACAACACACACACACACAAACACACACACACACACACACCCACACATACACACACACACACACCCACACACCTATACCCACACACAACACACCACACACCCAGCCACACACACACACACACACACACACCATCACCCACACACACACACACACACACACCCCACACACACCACACACAACACACACACACACACACAACATCACACCCACACACCACCACCCACCCACACCACACCCACACACACCCACACACAC